>CAEGAD010101972.1:0-25788 GCA_903067055.1 Poeciliopsis paucimaculata
TGGCCTGGGAACGCCTCGGGGTTTCCCCGGAGGAGCTGGAAGAAGTGGCTGGGGAGAGGGAGGTCTGGGCCTCCCTTTTTAAGCCGCTACCCCCGCGACCCGACCCGGATAAGCGGCAGACGATGGATGCACAAAAACGCCCTTCTGAACACTTTTTTACTTACTTTTTGGTCAAATGTCTGGATACATCTGGAGAATATTTTTAGGCTTTAACTTAACTTGGCATTAATGGAAAATTTAAATTTTAGAAAAGTCAAGAATGCTTTTCACGACAAGATTAAAAATACCTTAAAGTAACAACATTTAAGCAGGTATTAAATACTCTTTTTATCAAGCCCACATTTCTGTAATAAAATGTCTTTTTTTTTTATTGATTTGATGTAATATTCTTATTTTAAATGTAATAATTTCATTGACTACAAGGGGAAAAATAATCAAAATTAACAGAAATAAAGGCTTTCAAACATCTATCGGTGTGTAAATAATCTTTACAATTTGTTTTATTTAGTGATTAAGTTCTTGAAATAAATGAACTTTCAATAAAATTTTAATTGTCTGTTTGGAACAATCTAGTTTCAACAAAATCCAAAATATTGTGCATGTTGTGTCAAAAACCCCATAAAAGATCAAATAAAAATGTGCATAAAAAAACAATAAAAAAACATTAATTAGAAACATTAAAGAGTCAATATAACAAAAAAATAAAAAATAAAAATATTGATCAAAGAAACTGTAAAATCTACAAAAAATAAAACAAGAAGAGACTCAAACAGCTCGGGGTCAAAACGCTCAGATTCACATTCATCTAAATATCTCAAATCATCGTCAAAATATCTACCTGTCTGAACACATGAATCTTACTTTGGGTGTCATCCTCCAGGTGAGGCAGAAACTCATCAAACGTGTAAGAAAACGTCTGCCAGGTGTTGCTTACTGTGAAAAGAAAAACAGAGAGGAATTTATATATTGCACTGTTTTGCTTTGGTTAAAAAGACAAACAACATTCTGCCTGGTTGGAGGAGAAAATACTCAAGTCAGATAAGGACTGAGGAGACGGCGCATTGAAAAACATCATTTATTAGCTAAATATATGCACAGACAGACTGAGCGCGGGGTCAGTCTTCCTTCCATTTCCTGCCAGTAAACAAAACCTTTCATACTCTTTATCTTCAATATTTGTGCATCACTTTATTCTCCTCTGTAAGTTTATATTTAGATTTCCGGTTTAATTGAAGTTCATTTCAGCTCTGCTTTTGGCAGAAAAACCAAAAGATTTACAAACTGTTTAAAACGACTTGGAAGAGTAAAAAATGTATCTCACATATACAAGAATAAAAAAATGTTTCAGGAAGTCGCATCAAGGTTACGAATGTTCTCAAAATGGCCATTTAGTGGCTACATATACTAATAAGATTACATATTAAGCAGCTTTCTCTGCATTTTATAAGTATTTGGGTGTCCAAAGTGTGGTCCGAGGGCCATTTGTGGGCGTAGGAATGAGTTTGTGTGGCCTGTGAAAAATATTTCAAATTTGTAGCCAAAGCTGATGATATGGACACTTTTTAAAACTGTTTTAAGGTGGGATTTCCATGGCAAGTTTACATCTTACAACATGAATGTTTTTTCTTTCATTAGCAGATGATAGCATGACGTCATGCCACAAACATCCAACAACTTTTCACTCAGAAACAAAGGTTTTAAAAGAATTATTCTCATTTTTTACAGCTGGAAATTAACCAAAAGCAATTTATAGACCAAGAAAATAGAAAATATTTGGCTCAAAAAGTTAAATAAATGTAAATTTCATACTAATGTTGGTTTCAGTAAAAATAAAAAATAATTTACTTTTTCAATTTATTGTTGTGCAGGAAAGGGAGAAAGAATTCACATCAATATGATTTGTACATGTTTTAGACACACAACTTTTTCTAAAGGCATGCAAACTAATCTTGCAGATTAAATATGACTCCTAAAATTAATCTTTTACATGTTGTTTAGCAAATTATATATTATAAACCCTCAAAAATGAGAAAAGCTTTGAGCTGCTGACTGAGAGTGATGGACTGGGGTCTGGACACGTGATGTGACTTCGTCATGCTAACTAGCATGACGAATAGACCAAAGAAGACAGAGAGGATTACATCTCAGTGCCGCTGCCACTTCAATCTGGCGCTGATCTCTGAATAGCAGCATGACTGTTTCTCTGCTGCCTGTAAGGCGAAGGTCAAACAAGTCAAGCAGAACAAACTGAGGTTTTCAAGAACAGCGGTTTTCCTTTTTATCCTAATCGGTTAGAAATGTTAATGATAAGGAGGTGAAAGGCGGCCGAGCTATTCGTTGACAAATATGGAATGAAAGCTGCCTTACAGACTGCTGAATATCTTAAAAATAAACTGGAAAATTGCAAAGATCTAAAAAAAAAAAAGCGGGATAAACATTGACAGACTTTTATTGCCATAAAACCATTTAGCAGTGAAGCTGCTCTCTAACACTTTCAGTAAAAGAAAAAACAAAACACTTTTATACAAAGATGTAGTTTACAACACCAACAAATGTGATGAGGCCTCAAGGCTTTTAAAAAGTGAGCAAACATCCAGCTCTTTGTTGCTTTCTAAGACCAGAAACACTGTAAAACATCTGACGGTGGTTTTCGTTTTGATTTTAACTCAGAAATTAAAGTTCATTAATCTTGAATTGTGAGTTTTAACTTAACCATATAATTATTCCACAATATGCAAGAAAAATCTGCCCACGTCTAGTTAAAGAACCACATTTCTCTATTATTTTTACTCACAGTATCAAGTTAAAATATCAGAAGATTATCCCGCTTATTTAAATTTATAATAATTAAAACCTTTGTTTTGAATTGCATGAACAACATTTCTGATCTGATAATGAATTGTATTAAACATCACAGTGAATTCAGCTCAGAAACATTTAGTGTGCAAAGGGCATTAAATAAACACAAGAGTCAGTTCAATGTAGCAGCTTCCATCTCGGGATACTAAAACATGCCGCTAAGCATTCTGGGAAATAGTTTCCACTCCTGTCTTTTTCTTCTTTTAATTTTTTTTAGTGCTAACTCAAAATCTCTAGTTTATTCAACTCTTGGATGTTTGACAAACTCACACATTTAGGCTCAAAATCTAAAAACTCACTAAATTTATTTGACTTTAAAGAGAAGAAGACAGTAGACAACTAAATGGTGTAACTATATAGTAGATTGTTTTAAGTTAATAGTACCTTAAAATTGCAGAAAAAGTGCTAGCTTATTTACGCAATCGGCATGTACTACACTGCAAAACCACAAAGTCTTACCGAATATTTTTGGATTTGTTTCTAGTTTTAAAATAAGACAAAACTACAAAACGTCTCAGCGTATAGAGGAGCTTGTTTTAAGTCCATAACTTCTTAAATTGATGAAAAAGTACTTGTTTCATTGGCAGATTATGTCACTTATAAAATGCAAAAAATGTCTTGTAATAAGTGAAATAATCTGAACAAGTACTATTTATGAATATTAAGGAACTATTTCTTGTTGAAAAGTTATTTTTGTCTTATTGTAAGTGTACTAAGATATTTGCACTGTAAATTTGTTTGATGGGGTTTTCTCAGATTCAGTTGTATCTTGTTCTGTTATTATGCATTTTTAATATGTGAAGGAGGATTAAACACGTCATAGATAACAGAAAGAATGGCCACAGAGAATACATTTCTACCAAAACGCTTAGAAAATATAATCTAAACTAGTTTCACTTGTACTTTTTCATAAATAGTAAGGAATTATTGACTTAAACAAGCTCTTATTTCTTGCTTTAAAAAGTTTGTTTTGTCTTATTTCAAGATTTATTTAAGATTTGGTGTTTTTGCAGTGCTGTAATTTTATCATTTTTCACTGCCATTGGTGGGATTTGTTTGTTTGAAGGTAACCCATCCTACCATGACTCAGGACTTAAACATAAAATGCTTGAATTCCTCTGCTTGAGGCATAAACTGACCCCCTAAAGAGAGCAAACGATGGCCTTAGACTTAGAGCAGCTCACTCTCCACCCAGCATCTTCACGCTCAAAAGGCCACGATTCATTTTTCCACCATATAGCGTCTAAAATCTGTTCCTTTCGCTCATCCTTTCTGCTGACCTTTCACGGCCACAGCAGGGCTACCCACTTTAAAGTCAGAAAGCAGAGTTTACCTACTCTGATGGAAACCATAAATGGTTTTAGACGGTCTATGTTTCATAGAATTGTTTTTATACTTTCTGCCTGAGGCCCAGATGTCTAAAATACTACAGTTTCTGATAGAGAAACAGCAGTTTAGTCCTTAAAGATGAAGCGTTTCATGATTTTTTGTCCTAGATTCATTATAAGACACAACCTTACACAAATCCCACAATTGACTTTTAACTTTTTTAATGTGAAAAGTAACTAAAAGATGTAAAATAAAAGTGAGTGTTAAATTATTTGGTGACTTTGTGTGTAATTTCACCCATCTAGATTTTCTTTATTCAAATATAACATGCTTAGTAACCCTGGCTATCATTTATTTTCTTTTTAACCGATTCTTTTGAAACTTTAACAGCAGGCTTTTAACCCATTTTATTGAAGTTAATCAAACCCCATCATCACCCATGTTGGGTTAAATGAACCCTGATTCAGCAAATATTTGACCCAAGAATCAGTTTTCAACCAGTAGTTTTAGAAGTTTAGAAAAAAAAAAAGCTAATCAATAAATATGATTAGCTTTATCTTAGGGTAACTGGCTGTTGTCTCTCTGTAAGAAACAAACTAAAACATTCACAATTTACTCTTTTGTTACATTGATTGCTGATCACAAAAATCATCTCTAATGAAACATTTTATGAGTTTCCTCCCCGCCACCTTAGGCTGGCGATAGCGCATGCTTTGCACTGGTTATGCCTGTTTTTACAGCTGTAGAAACAAATCTAGAATCCTGAGACTGGTTTTGTTTGGATTCCAAATGTTTGATGGACCAGCCAAAGAAAATAACTACGTTTGACTCCTTACAGACAAAAAATAGCAAAATCCATCATTCATGGACCACCACTTTTAATCTGACACCATTTCGCCATGATTCCTTCACCCAGATGTTATTCTTCAGGGTCAGGGCATGCAGTGTTCTGATAATGAAAGTAATATTCAAAAATTCTGTTTTTAATCACTTTGCTGTGTTACTGCGTTTGCGGCTGCAGAAAGGACAACCCAACAGAAAATAGGTACAAAAATAAAATAATGGACATGTTTTCTGGATGTATTTCATACAATCTGCTTTGTCGATTCAATGTAATAATAAAGAAAATGGCAGGTCAGCCGTAAAGAGGTTTTGCAATTATTAATGGTTGTTTAAACTATTATTTGTTTATTAAGTTTATTTATTTGTTTATTAATCTGTTTATTAAGCTTTTATAGGTAGTAAAATATCTGAGTTAAATAATGTAATGTTGACAGTTTTTGGACAGAATGTGATCATTCATGCATGTATCAAAGAAAAAATGCTGGTCTGGTGCAGAAAATACAGATATGTAAATACTGTAAGAATTTTAGTACTATGAAGTATAATTTTTGTCAAAATCAACCATTTAGAGCTGTGGCAGATTATAGGCAGACATTGCTATCCACAGACTGTATTAAATATATTCCCTGGGTGCCAGTTTGTTAGGTATCCACGCTGCCATCTCTGGTTGAATTTTCTTCTACTTATGAACTCAAATTAAGAGTTAGAGAAGTTGATATTACTGCATTTATGTTGTGTGGCCATTATGTTTTACATTTAAAGAGATGACTGCAGTCATTGTGTGTATTATAAAGTTTGTCATTGTAAGAAAAACAATCATTGTATCTTGGATGTGAACAAAACATAGAAAAATGGACGACGATGCAACAATAAAGCTATGAATGTATAAGAAGGAAAATAGCTAATTTTATAATTAATTTTTCTCATGTTATAGGTGAAATAATCTGCCAGAGGAACTAATATGTTTTTCATCAATATTAAGGAATTATTTACTTAAAACAAGCTCAGATATCTCACTGAATGCGACTCATAAATTACTCATAAGAAGGAGCTTCTTAAAGAGACAGAAGCCAAATTTCAAGGCAATAAATTACAAAGTGAAATTTCCTTTAAGTCATATAGTATTTAAGATAACATAGTTACTTTATTATGCTATAAAACGGTACTATGTGAACAAAAAATACACAATACTGTCCCTTTAAGTTGAACTTTACTTATGTTCTGTCTTTGCTACAGGCCATCCTGACTTCCTGTGTCATCTGTGGTTTATTATTAGCATGACAGCAAACATATTGAACACAAACACGTCTAGACGGTGGGTGGAGTTAATCTGTAATAATCTGACCAGATTCACCAGCTCTGTGGTTTAACACCCAGGAGTCCAGCGCATCGTGATTGAATATACCAGAAATTTTAAAGAAGGCTGCAGGTTTTTAAATCTTCTGCCCTGCCATGAGTGTGTATATGTTCTCACAGGCAGTGCCTGCATCAGTATGTAAACACAGATGGAAATAAGGCTGCTGAACTTCTTTGGGAGATAATACGGCCACAGAGCTATAGGTGCCAGTTCAAAATCTGGGCAGCACATGTCCACGTTTTCAGAGATTTAAAAGCCCAAAGCTTTTAAAATACGTGAGTCGTTCTGTATTTCCTTAAATGTGATGAATCCATGCAACCTGAGACAATTAATCATGATTAATTGATCATTTAAATAATCGTCAAATAATTCAGTAATCGATTAATCTCATAATTCAGATTTTTATTCAAATTTATACAACGTTTGTTAGAAATGTGTTGCTTTAAAAAAAAAAAATCTGATTACAAACCTTATGATTGTGGAATGATGCAACAGATGTCATAAATTGTGTATTTAAGAAATAAATTTAGGAAATAAATTCCAAATCCATTTCCGTTTATTTAATTCGCCTAAAGGTACATAAAAGATAGTGTATAATTTAAACACAAAAATATACAAGCAGTTCAATCTAATCATGTTGCCAGATTCCAATTTTCTCCTAGTTATAAAAAACTTGTGGAACTTATTTCAGTCTTTTATTAAAATTTCTAAGACATTTTCAATCAGCCAATCGGACAGCACCGAATCACTGATTTTATAGCTGCTGAGTTTATTGCGTCAGTGGAAAACGTTTACATTAAATCATACCGAGCAAATTTTTATTGCACATAGCAAAAATGTACATATTTATTCAATTTCAACCCCTTAAAAGTCAGTTTTAGCAATTAATGTCTTTTTAAAACAAACAAATTATATGAAAATCATTTGGAAGTGAATTCTAGAAAGAATTTTGGATACAAGTTAGTTTGTATCCAAATCATCACAAATAATCCTGAAGGGATACTGATAATTTTATTTAGTTTAAGAACTAAAATTTAATAAAATGACCATGAAAAAGCTAAAATTCATCCCAAATACAAAACCTGGTCTACAGCCAAAGAAATGCGAAAATGAAATAAAATTCAAAAAGAACCCAGAAGGGTTAATTAAAATATAAATGCTAAATTTTTCTTCTGTTTCTTTGAATTGTAGCTGAAAGAGATGCAAAACTATGTGCATTTTTCCTTTCTGTTGCACAGCTTTACAATGTCATTATCACTCCGAGTTGTGTGAGCAGGACATTTCAGCATGTAGTGAAGAAAATATCATTTAGTTTTTAGACATCTTTGTTCTGCCTGGTCTTACATGCCTTTTTGTAAAAAATAAGAATTTAAAATCCAATGCAAGCAGGAACAACAAGATGTGCTAAATGCACAACAAGATGCATTTTCTTCACAGGTAGGACGTTTACAGCTGTGCTGAGAGCGTGTCAATAACCCTCATCACCTTCATTCAAGCATGAGTCACTCTGTGGATCAGTTCATGGTGTTTATTCCCCTGCAGAAAGATGCATGAGTGGACCAGAGCTGTAATCCTGTGTAATCATAAAAGCTGTTCCTGTCAGATCTGAAAAGAAAATGCAACAAACCTTGAGAGTAGGAGCGACGACGAAGAAATGTGAATAGTTTGACAGGTAAAACAGAGGAGAAGCTCCACACTAATTAATTTTGAATATGAATTTTAAGGAGTATGCTTGGAAAAGTAATTCACCTACAGTATTCACAGCACTTCAGCATAAATACATTTTCGAATTAGTTTCTTACTGTAGACATTATGCAAGATGTTCAGAAAATGTGGCAGTATAATTTTACAAATTGGAATTACAAAAATAAATTAGATTAATGAAAAGTTGTTTAAAAGTTTTTGTGCTAGCACATTTCCAGATGTATTAAAATGAGTTTAATTTGTAAAACTGCAAATGAAAATCTTTTTTTTAGCATCACACGAGTCGTAATCAACAGGATGTTACTACCGGTGGAAATGACAAAGAAGACAACAGGAAGTGGTAGGATGATGCCACCGCATATTTTTTAATGACTTATTACATAAACAAACTTATTCCCCTGTGATTTTAATTGTGTTTCTTATGTAATTGATGCATTGCAATTACAAAACCGTGTTTTTTCAACGCAAAGTTTTGCACACATTGGCAAGTAAAATGAATAATAAACATTTACTGAAGATCTCAAAATGTTTTTTGCAGGGAAAAAAAGAAAAACGTTACTGTTTAGTATCACATATGATTTCATCTCACAGATTCAGCTTAAAAAGGGCGATAAGGCATTGGAGTGATTGGTCAAGTTTGTAGAAAAGTTGCGAAATATGACAATGACGAAAGACTCCGCAACTCAATGAAGAACCGACCAAAAAGTGGCAGTTGTACCAAAATTACTCAGAGAGTATCAGTGAGACACTCAGGAGGTCAGAAAGGAATAACACTTGCCGCTGGTGAGGTCAAAGTTCAAGATTCATGTCAAAACCACTGCAGACCAAAATCACACAAACTCAATTCCGCATGGGCCAACATGGAGGACTAATGAGACAAAAGTGAAAAAGTTAATGTAGATTCATGGGCAACAATGAGTCTTTTTGAGCGGGAAAATAAAATTATGAAATGAATTTTAGGAAATTTAGGACATCTCGCTTATCACGTAACGGATTTAGGCACCAAGCCTCCGCGCAACTCTGCAGGGAAAAGCAAGTATAGACAGTAGGTGGATGGATGTTGTTAATACAGGATTATATAAGGGTCTTATAAGTTTAAATTTCTGTGTAGAAGAACTAAAAGCATCTTTTCAACTCTCGAAAGGCCTCGACAACACTGATGACATTAAAAGGAAAGGTCACTATCAGTAATTATGTTCCTGAGATGAAGGAGAGTGGGTGCGTAATGCTGCCATCTTCATCCACGTCTTCCTCAGTGATGTCAGCTTCACCCACACCGGAAAACTAATAGCACCCATCACATGACGGCGGAAAATTGACCTTTTCTGAGCTCCATCTGATGCCAAAACTAAAGCTAAACTTAATATTCAATAAAATGCACCTTGCTCTAAATTACATTAAGTACTAAGTTACTGAGAGAAGAAGTACAGAAATGCATTTTTCATAACGTACTGATGATTGATACAAGAATTCAGCCAATTATGTGGCTGAGTCCTTTTAACATTCCTGCTGTGTCTCTGAGCTTGGTGTATTTATTCGTCTTCTGCCCAGGAAAAGCTCTTCTTACTTAGTGTCTCAATAGATTTTTGCAGGAGGATTTCCAGATAGTCGCCTTACTGTAAAGCATCATTTCTGTTCATTACTTGAAATAAAACCTTCTTTTGTCAGGTTTTATAGGAGGAGTTTATGGAGGGAAACCCGAAACCGGTCTGATGCTTATCCAAATAAAAAATAAAAACCAGACAAGTTTTATCAGATGGTTAATTCCCAGTTCATTCTTTTTCCATCTGTCAGATATATTTTGAAAGCGTCAACCTTTTGAACTCGTCTCTTGAACAAATACGAACGTAACTGGAAGGAAATTGTACATACCAGCACGAACATGAGCCAGAAATATACTTTGCATCTTTAATTTTCTGTCAGTCATCTGCAGACTTGTGAGTAATTAGAGGCATTCAAACACAACCACACAAACTGAGAAACCCACAAAATGCCGTTAAGCTGTCCTTAACGAGGTCGTTCACACAACGTGGGAACGATTACTGACAGCTTTTGTTAAGTCGGGAGGACACAAGGTTCTTGGCTTCTGCTCAAAGCTACGCTCACACTTATTTTATGGACCTGCAGACCTCTAACTTTTATATATCATGTTTAGCTGCAGAGGATTATCAGTAACGTCTCACTCGTAAAACGTTTCATTACTAGTTTCGGCTCAGTTTAGCTCTCTTATCTTCCCCTCTTATGCTTTGGCCTGTGCAGTTTTCTACATCCGGAGTGGACATGAACACATCAGATTTGACCTTAAAACCTTCAAAGTTTTATTCACCCACATATGAACTGAACTGTCAGTTTTTAAACCACCGGGAATTAAAACTGCCCATCTTCTTCAGCTATAACAACTTCTGGAACAGCTTTCCATGACGTTTTGTATGGATCTAGGTTAATATATGTCCAAGTTGACTTCTGAAAGTCCTGAAACAATTATTTTATGGTTAGTGGTTGAAAACAAGCTAATAAGGGATTATCCAACCCATTTAAAAGACATCCAAAACAACTGCCAGCACGCCCACATCTGGCTAACACAGGACGTTCACCCTAACAGCAGACCATAAGATGCTGAAGAAGGTCTAAGGCTCATACAGTGTCATTTTCAGAAGTATATTTACAGAAAAGTATATTTATAAGGTTAACTGTCACAGCATGTTTGAAAGAAGGAAACTTTTGCTCCATAGAAACAGGAAGATCAGACTTAAAGGTCTGATCTTGTTTAAACTTGCACGTAAAAATGGGTGCAAGCAAATATACAACTGTACATGTTTGAAAAGCAGAAGTGGAGTCTCCTGCACAAGCAATAAGAATGCAGCAAGTGGTTTCTGGATGGCAAGTCAACAACAAAACACGTGTCTTTTCCAGCAGTCATTGTGCAGCGGTAAAACCAGCTGACCAAACTTGATGGAGCTCCACTTGGGTTGCTAGGTAACGGCTCATTTTCCAGACACCAAAAAACATAAATGTTTTGCTAAAAACCAAAGCTGCTGCAGCTACTGCTGTTTTTAGAAGCAGTAGAAACACAAATGGAAGTACAAAAACGTGCAAGATGTTAATTTTGCCATAGGAAAGACAAATGCAGCCTTTAGGGTTACCCATATGAAAAACTGGAGGTGAAATCTTCCTGGTTTGGGAAGCTTTGGACGTTGCCATCGTAAGATTCACCATTTCTGATTTCACATTTCAGAAAAATGTGAAATCATCTGCAAGAACATTAAAGCTAAGGCTCAACTCTGCAACCTGACAGAGATGGATGACATAGAAGTAGATCCATCAAGAACTTGGTGGGAAAAAGGAAAGTCTTGGACGAAGATGAAGCCCAGATCTTTATCTCACTAAGATGCTGTGGAGTGACTTGAAACAGGCTGTAAATTTAAGAAACTCCTCAAACATCTCACAGCTAAGAGCAAAGAGAAAAGGGAAACTTTCTGAGGATCGATGTTAACGCCTAATGGGTTTTCAAAAAAAGCAATTAAACACATTTTTTAAACCTCCAGTGCAAAAATAAATGATTCATCCCTCCGATTGCTTTTAAAACCGAGACTGATTGTTCACAACATCAAAAACGTTAAAGTAAAAAACATAAAGAGTTTTGAAGCATCAAAGTTGATGCTACAATTTTATCCGCCTAGGATATAAACTTTTACATAGATCAGATCCTTAAGTGCTCCTGGAATAAATCCATTTGAATGTGAAGCCCACACACTCCCACAAATTACTTTAAAGCGTAAAACATTTTAGAAAAGACGTTTGGCCTTGTTCTGTCAATATCTACAACTAAGCTAACAGCAACGACAGCATAAACTTTCAGTTTTGATCACAATTAATTATCATGATATCACACTGTTCATTTTATGGCATAAAGTGTTTGTAAGAGTTTATACACGCTTTAGACTCTTTTTTAAACAGAAACTTCTACAGCCTCAAAAAATAAAATGCATTTAGTTCACATTAATGCAATAAAACATCAAAAATTCCCCAACAGTTGGTCCCATGAGAAACTACTACAATTCAATAAGTATTACAGCAATATCCTCTAATAATTCAATTTAATTATTTATCTCCTAAGTTACAAAAACGCTTATCTGAAGATTTCAAGATCCGATTGGTTCCCGCAACACTTTCAAAACGGAGGCTCACATTTTCCTCAAGTTGGATCTCACATTTTTAGTTACTAGTGCTGATTAAAAGCACGATAAGCTCAGTTTCAACACTAAAAACTTAATTCTTTTTGGGAAAGAGTGGCCTCTTTTCTCATAACCTATCAAAAATCAATCACTGACATTAGTAATTAAAAAATAACACACAAAACTAAAGCTTTATTTTTTTATTTTTTTTGCATTGAGTGATTGCAATCAAGATTGGAAAACTTCTGTTGATTTCTCTGTTATTATTACCAATATTATTATTCAGACTAACATATATTCTCTATTATCAACTGATTAGATTTATTAAAAACAATCACTCATCTAAATGACTACCCTGACTTAGTACTCAAAATTTAATTTAAGATTTATTTAGTTTATTGCTCTCTCAGGACTCTCAGGAAAGAGTTTCTAAGTTTTGTCTTTAATCCGAGGTTTGGCAATAAAATGAAGAATAAATTCAAAGTCTCCACCTACGATTCGACAGCTTATAAAACCAGAAAAAGTACCAGATACTTGTTAACTTCCTCCATGACTTGTTTCTTATTACGCATTGAAAATTAAAACCAGGTGACATTTAAAGCAAAAATATCAGGTGTTGAGCAAAACAAAAAACCTACTTCAACTGAACCTTTTAAGATAAGTAAGAAAATAGTTTTGTGCACAAAAGGAAAGTTTTATAAGACTTTATAAAACAGCAGTATTTTAACTAATAAAGATATGAAGTCATTTTTTTAGTGTATTTAAGAATTGTGTGTCGATTTTGAAGTTAGATTTGTTATTCTATAAATGGTTGGCTAAAAATGCAGTTTTATTATGTTTTCCACTTTTACGTAAAACCTTAACAGTGTACTAAAAAGGTGGTGTTTTTCTTTCACCTCAAAATCCAATATGGCTGCCTCAAAAGACATAAATGAAGTACAGAAAATAAGTTTATTTCTAGTGCCTAACTACAACAGTTTGAAAAAGAAATGTAGCATAGTGCACGATGCAAACAAACAAAAAACAAAGAAAAACTGCAACTGCATGATTTTCACATTCAAGGTTTCATTCTAATAAATAAAAACAGTCTATTTTTTTAAAAGTAAACACAAAGTTACAACTAAACACTGACTATTTTAATACTTTCTAAGTTGCTGAGCTTGGTAGGACATTTAACAGAACATTAATCTGCAGTGACAGGCAATGAATTAAGCTTACAAAGATTAAGCATAAACGGTTAAATTAGTTGTTTGTGTGCACATTTTATATTTGACCATCTGTATTCTCTTTATACATTTATAAAAAACGTATTTCCCTTATATGTTTAAATATCTTAGGCGCAAAAGTCAAATTTCTTGTTTTTGCACAAATATGTGATGATGAAAGCTGATTCTGATTGTTTTTATCTAAAATAAAACCAGTTTCAAAATGATTGTGCCCAACTTTTTCTAATTAAAATAAAAAAAATGGTATGTGGAAATTAAATTTAAACTTATTTTTGTTCTTGAACGCCACCTTTTTGGGAGAATAGAGGTTTAAAATTACAAATGTTTTACATCAAAGTGTAAATGTTATTATTAGATATTTTCCACTCCTCTGATTCAGTAAATGTGGGATGTTTTTGTACTTCCTATTGGATTTTTGGCGACATAATTGGATCTTTAATAAGGTTTTTAGTTAGTTTCAAAACATCCATCAAGATTTTTTACTATTTCTTTGCACACAAAAACAGTTATAGTATTGTTTGCAGCCACATGCACATCTAAAGACGCGTTCATGCGCTGTGAATCAGGCTTCCAGCATTTAACAATTAAGCCCCATAATTCAATTTATAGTTTAATTGGTTGCAGCTTGGCTCCATTTAACTGGTTTACTGTAAGAGACGCACAAACATGTCACCCTTTCACAGAAAAAGAGGTTTTTTAAAAACATACCATTCAGTTTTCTCCTCTTCATAGACAAGAAAATATAAAAACAAGGCTTTGAAAGGAACGTCCATGACATTTATATAACATATATATTCAATATTATCACAATTCAGCTGACATAAAGGTAAAAAACATGTGATTTTGATAAGAAATGTTCTGACTGAAAGGCTTTTAACATCGAAATGTTTTCACTTCTGTAAGATGATGGTGGTAATCTTCATGCGTTTTCACATAATGGGCTGCAATAATTTGACTGTGTTTAGAAATGTACTTTTATTTTCTCGCTGCAAATACAGAACATAGAAGTAGTTTTTATTATTGGGTTGAAGACAGACCCAGATTACATTATTACTGCCGACTGCTGCTACATTTTCTTACCTAATAAAATAGATCTAAATAAAAATAATTGGTATTTTGAGCAATTATTAAGGAAAAAAATGGAAAATAACCAAAACCTGCATTTATTTAAAGAAATATATATATATAAAGTATATACATATATCTATCTATCTATCTATCTATCTATCTATCTATCTATCTATCTATCTATCTATCTATCTATCTATCTATCTATCTATATGTATAGATAGATATATATATATATTTATAAAACTTTATTTGTTTCTTTCTCATTTTTAGTCAAAGTTTCTAAGAGCCATTGTGAAACATCCGAAGGCAGGTTGTGGATCCCTGTTATACAATAACTAACAACTTGAGTGACTTATTCAAAATATGTTTACCCAATTAGAAAGCTCTTGTCTCTGGAAATTACTAATTAAACTAAATGCATGTACTAAACTCACATCTACTGCACACATTGTCTTGAAGCTCAACAGCACTTCTAAACCCTGAACCCATAATTTTGTGGAACAAACAGGAAAATGGAAAACGGACTGAATCAGAAACTTGGTGAATTTTCTGAGACTCAGTTCATCCTCACCATGACTCACCACTTCACTGCAGTTAAGTGGAATCGGCTGTTCAGCGACTTCACAGAGATTATTGCTGACAGTGTGCTAAGTTAATGCTTCCTGAAATATGGGGGAAATTAAAAACACAATGGATGAGTCGGTAATGGTTGCTTTGAGTGTTGTTTGTTCTCCTCCTCTGTCAGAACTGTTCTGACATGTTATTGTTTTTGCACTCTGAGGAGATCTCCACCCTCTTATTTGGAAACGATCTGTGCATGTTTCGTATTTCAGACTAAAAGTTGGCAAGAGACGTTACTAAGAGATACACTATACTGCCAAAAGTATTCGCTGACCTGCCTTGACTCACATATGAGGTTAAGTGACATCCCATTCCTAATCCATGGGGTTAATTCAGTATGACATTGGTCCACCCTTTGCAGCTTGAACAGCTTTTACTCTTCTTGGAAGCCACAAGGTTTAGAAGTGCATTCGTGAAGTCACACACTGATGTTGGACAAGAAGGCCTGGCTCTCAGTCTCTGCTCTAATTCATCTTAAAGGTGTTAAGGTCAGGACTCTGTGTAGGCCAGTCAAGTTCATCCACACCAGGCTCCACCATCCGTGTCTTTATAGACCTTGTTTTGGTGAACAGCCATGTTTGAAAGGAAGCGGTTCGCTCCAAACTCTTCCCACAAAGTTGGGAGCTTGGAATTTCCCAAGTTCATTTCACTGGAACTAAGGGGTAAAGCCCAGCTCCTGAAAAACAATCCCACAGTATAATCCCCCCTCCACCAAACTTTACATTTGGCACAATGCAGTCAGGAAAGCACCGCTCTCCTGGCAACCACCAAACCCAGACTCATCCGTTAGAGAGTCTAGTGGAGTAGTGCTTCACACCACTGCATCTGACGCTTTGCATTGCACTTGGTGACGTCTGGTTAGGTGCAGCATGGAAGCCCATCATTCCACGAAGCTCTCTGTGCTCCTTTCTGGAGGTCTGTAGTGATCGACTGCAGAAAGTTGGTGACCTCTTCGCACTACGCACGTCAGCATCCACTGACCCCGCTCCGTCAGTTTACGTAGCTGAGTTGCTGTCGTTCCCAAACATTTCCATCTTCTCATAATACAGCTGGAAGTTGACTGTGGAATATTTAGGAGCGATGAAATTTCCCGACAGGATTTGCACAGGTGGAAGAGATTGAAACACCCGATTCCGATAATTTGGATGGGTGAGCAAATACTTTTGGCAATATAGTGAATGTTACATGAGGAAAGGAGGTGAATATATACGTGGAAAGCCATTGTTTTCCTAAATTAAGCTTGTCAAAATGTATTTTAAAATATAAAAACTGAACCACAGGTAAGCTGTTTTCTATGTAATTTGTCTGACACAAGTTACTTACTCGCTTTTAATGGGTTATGATAGTTTTTTTATGTCCAAGGTTGTGATATAGTTGCAGCTGAAGTTCACATTTCTGAGTAAAACAAGTAAAATTCAGCTTTTGTCGTAAATTGTACCATAAGTGTTGTGTTATAAAGACAGATGATGTTAAGTACAACAGGTTTTCAGCCAAAAAAGCAAAATTATGATGTCCATTGTGTGAGATTTAGGTGTTTATTCTGGTGTAGGCCGCATTTCTTTTATTTATTGTAACTGGGAGCAGTCTGCACACATTTTTGAAGATTTGTTGCTCCCAAAGAATGGTTGAAATACAAATACAGACAATGAATCAGACTATTTACGCAGCACTTTTTATACTTATACAAATGCAAAGAACGTTGCAGCTTAAAAATAAAAGTAAAAAACAACGATAGCCCAACACAGTCAAGGAAACATTTTAAATCCAATGAAAAACTTTCTAATCAACTAACAGGAAGAAGCACTCCTTACTTTATGACGCACCACTGATGACCTTCATCAGCTCTTTTTAATTTTATTTTTAGGACTGGTTAGAACATATCTGAATGATATGATAGTTGGACACATACGAATCTTTATATTTTCATATAAATGTTAGATTAATTTGGTATATTCAGGCCTTTTTGATAACATACTCAATTACTTTCCAACAAAGCAGCGTGTTTAACGTCATAAAGACATAAAACGTCATGAAATCATTGAGTTGTCATTATTATTACCGCGTATTATTCAAGCATTTTAGTGAAATGTTTCAGTTATCTCAGCTGACCTAAAACACAAGCCGTTTAGTCTGATTTATCAGACAAAACAAATGTTCGCGCACCGCATGTGAAATAGGGTTTCAGTTTGAAATTTGTCAAAAATTTGTTTATTTATTCTTTGAATTTATTTTGTTTTGTCAAGAAGTTGGTCCTCCGGACATTTATTGGGGTTTTGAGGGTTTGTGATTACAATAGCAACCAGCAGCTGCTCTTGAAGGTTGGTGGTTACCATAGCAACCAGCAGCTGCTCTTGAAGGTTGGTGGTTACCATAGCAACCAGTAACTGACTGCTCCTCCCCCTTTTTCTGTTGCTGTTTGAAACGGTTTTATGTACAGTATTAGGATTAGCTCTGTGTTTTCTTTACAAACATTATATTTTAATATATATATTTTAGACAAATTTAATAATATAGTGTTTTGTGAGTAGTTTTGCTATGTTTTGTATCATTATTCATTTTAGCTATATTTAATTTTACAAATGGTAACTGCTGCCAAATGCAATTAACTGCTCATTTGTTTAGGGTTATTTATTATTTTTTTAGTTAATGTAAATGGGCAGAAGCTGCAGGACTGATGTTAAACAACTTCATTTCCTCTCTTGTTAGAATAAATACAATAAACCTGAGTATTTCTGTCGTGACGTCAGCCTACCGGACCCGAGACGAACAGAAAGGCTACATATGTAAATATTTGGTGGATAAAACAGATATTGTTCCTTCAACTATAAATAAGGACCAATAAAATGCCTTGAAAAGGTCAGTAAATGCATTTTCTCTCATACCTCAGCTAAAACATCTATAACTTTTTGCAATTTCAACAGACGTTTTCTCAATTCACCCATATTTCTCAAATCTAAACAGATTTATCCACGCTAAGTTCTTCGTGACTCGGTTTTATTTGTTTTCTGCAATATTGCTGACAAAAAGACAAACAGTGAAATAAAAAAGCAATAATCCACATGCTGCGCGCAGAACAAAAGCATCTCCTACGGTTATTGTAACGTCCATTTTAACGCACAGACACACGATTCTGCTCTCATCCTGAAAGAAACCACACACACCTTAGAGATAAATAACACATGCGATCGGTTTTACTTTTAAAAGTTCACCAAGCAGCTCAAATGACATGATGAGATCCAGCTCTGAAGGCCGACATGCTGGAATGGAGCACAGCGGTTTAATTGCGGTTTTCCAGAGGGAGCCTTCAAGGTACAGTTTCATCAGTTATGGTCACTCCTAGGTTCACAATGTTTATCTAGATAATTATAATCCACTGGGGGCTGCCGCTCGTTATGCATGTGCAGCCTTAGACAGCGCCAAACATTTAATTAAGAAGCTCCACAGCAACAAGTCGGTTTAAAATAAACACCTGCAGCATTTGAGATGTCTGCGCGACTCAGATGGGAAAAATTTACATGCAGCCATTGTGCTGTATAAAAGATGATTCTTGTCACATTTAAATGTTTCAGGTCATCACACTAATTTAGTACCAGATAGGAATAAGTTGAGTAAGTACACAAAACTTTATTATCAAAGCACTGCAAAAATAGAAAATTGTACCAAGTATTTTTGATTTCTAGTGCAAAGATCTTAGCACACTGACATTAAGACATTATGCTGACATTATGCTGACATTTCTAACGTGATACTTTTTCACACACTGTACATTAGAATATTTTTTATTCTCAAGGCCCAATAGAAAGAAATGGATCAATGCATTTCCAACAGTCGACGCCGTCCACAATCGTGACATTGTTTCCCTCCTCTGTCTATCCTATTTTCCTCAATTATGCTGATTTTGCCCCCAGTTGTTCACACTTACTAAAAGGCAGAAAACATCTTGAAGTCACACTTGAAAGGAACTTCAGCGCAGCTGGTTCACCATCTATCTGCTCTCCATCCAGGTCAGAAATGGCCCTCAGCCATCTCTTTGATCCTCCATTGTCGTATTTTTACGAACACCGTGTTAGCATCATTACTCTTAACTACGCGTGAGCAGCAGCGGTACTAACCCTCCATCTACTCCTTCTTTGTGTGGCAGATAACCAGCAAATGGCGACTTCAGGGAAACAAAATGGAGTCTTTAAACATTAGACCAGACTATGGTGATTTTATATAATGTGACTGAAAGATATATGAGTCATATTTTCTGCAAGTAAAGTTACATCACTGCAAAAATACAAAACCTAAGCAAGTATTTTCATCCAGTGTCTGCAAATGTACTGATATTTGCACCAGAAACTAGACAAAAAAATACTTGCACTGCAAAAACACAAAATCTTACCAAGTATTTTTAGTCTACTTTCTAGTGCAAATATCTTAGTACACTTGAATAAGTTAAAAAAAACAACTTACAAGTAACTTTTTAAGAAGACATATGAGGTTGTTTTAAGTCAGTAATTCCTTAAGATGGATAAGAAATATTGCAATTATTTCACTTTTGACATGAGAAAATGGAAAGTGAAATAATCTGCCAATGAAACTAGTCCTTCTTAAATCAATATTAAAGAATTATTTACTTTAAGCAAGTTCATACATCACGTTGAAAAGTTACTTGTAAGTAAGTTTGATCATTTTTTAAGTGTGCTACAACATTTGCACAAGAAACTAGGTCAAAAATACTTGGCAAGATTATGTATTTTTGTAATGCAGAGAGCAAATCCATGTCACATCCAACATTTCTGAGTGGAAAACCAATCAAGTCTCTCATATTTTAGGAAAGTCCTGGATAAAGTTTAAGTTATTCAATGGAAAGTTCAAAAAAAGTCTTTAAAAAAAAAAAATCCAGTAAATCCAAATCTTGTTTTTTTCCGATGGTATTTTCACATCAAATAATCCATAGCCAAAAGGAACATTTCCTATTTTTTACCCCCAAAAATCTAAACTGGGCCACTTCAATATGTAGTACTAAATCAGATCTGTATCTAATTATTTTAATAATGTCTGCAGTCTGAACTCTTATGTCACATCTTATCAAACTTTTAAGCCATTAATGTGAGATATGCATCATAATTCTGCACCAGAAGAAGCAGATCAGGACGTAAACAATGTCTGAAGACTAGAATTATGAAAAATATTAAAGAAGTCTGTGTCAGATAATCAAATCACATCTCAATCCCACAACTCCTGACCCTTTTTGCTCATGGACATTTCCCAACAGCCACCAAAGATGCTTCAGTTTTTATTTGCAGCTGAACATTGATTTCAACATTTCCCTCTTGGTTTTGGGAGACTTCAAATGTGTTTTTTGTTAAATTTAGAAGGGTCTAGTTAATTTCTTCCGTCTTCTGTCTAACCACCGCAGCCCAGACATTTGATCAGTACAAGAGATTGTTCCCACATGCACTCCACACCCCTTACCTGCCAGAAATTCCTGCTGCTCATTCTAAATGTTGCTGTAGGCCTCTTGGCCGCCTTCCTGACCAGTTTTCTTGTCTTTTCATTCGTTCTGGAGGAACTTCCAGTTCCTTATGTCACAATTTTCTCCGCTTGAATATCATTATAGCCATCATTAGTGACATTCTAATGATGGCTATTATTATTTCTCTAATCGTCAACTATTTTAGCAAACGATTAATCGTTAACTAGAGTATACAGACTCCAAATAGTCTATTTGCTGAAAATACAACTTATTCAGAGCAGTAATTAAGTCAAAACTGTACAAAATATTTATACGTTTTGTACTTAAAATAAAAACATCTTTGTGTGTAAACATGTTTTTATCTTCATCTGGTTCAAATTCACTAAAGGAATGCTATTTAATTACATTTTAGGCAATAAAATATGTATTTTCTTATTAAAAATGAATTGAATTATTTGCATATTTTAATGTATTTGTAATATTGTACAAAAATGATTAAGTAGTTAAATGAGAAATCTGTGGAATGTGTCAATTGGTTTTATCCAATAAATAATCAAACAGTATACAACTGAACAAAACGTGTCTTTCTTCTCATTTAATATGTTTATAGATATATATTGATGTAGTTATAAAACACTGAGATCTCCACAACCTTTGACCTCATCAGGTCATTCCTGAGTCTTGGTAAATCTCTGCCAAATCAGAGGAAATTCCCTCCTTTGCTCATAATATTGAGAGATATGAACGGATGTTGAGGAAATGAAAAATAAATCACAATAACTCAAAGTAAAGCTGAACTTTTAAAGAAACAATATGAGCTTAGGAGCGGAAAGTTCAGGTAATAATGCATACCTGTGCAGCGTCGAGGCTTTTCTTATAAAGGTTTAATAATCTCACTTCATCATGCAGATTTTACCATTTTCATAAATGTGTTTATATCGTTCCCTCTTGACTGCTTCCGACTCACTGTTTATATTCTGTTTGTGTTTTTAAATCAGAACTTTTCCAACTTTATGTTTTATCATCCTTTGATTTAAACATCTCCTGCTAGAAGAGAGAGAGAAAAAAAACCTTCCAGTTTTTATGTTTTTCTGCTTTCAGAAAACAAGTTTCTGATTTTAAAAAGCAGGTGGACATGAAAATGAAGGAAGTAGATTAAATTATATTTCAAATGTATTAATTTGACAGGGCAGGTCAAAAATAATTACTATTGACTCCTATCAATACTAACTGTTATTAGTTACTTTGACAAGCTGCTCATCAATGGGTTTAGTGAGTTTCTCATTATAAAGTGGAGAATAAAATGAAATGGAATTAGAAAAAAAAACAATAAAAACATTCATTTCACATATTTATAAAAAATTATTAAAAATGTAAAAGGACAAAAACAAATTTAATAATAATATTATTATTATTATCAAATCACAACATTTGGCAACTATTTCTGACGTCATCATCTAGTTTTTAGTACAAAATATTATTACATTTGGAATAAGGCAAAACTAACTTACAAGTTTCCAACAAGATATAAAAGCTTGTTTTAACTCAGTAATTTCAATATTGATTTAAAAAATGGACAGATTATTTATCCTATAGCAAGAGAAAAAAAGTCGTTATATAAGAAATAATTACTTGTTATACTCAATATTAAGGAGATATTGACTTAAAACAAGCTTCTATGTCTTTCTGTAAAGTTATTTGTAAGTTAGTTTTGCCTTATTCCGATTTGAACTAGAAACTAGACTATTAATACTTGCAGTGAAGGATCTTTGTGTTGTTTTGATGAGAATGACGAGCCACGAGAACGACGGCACAACGGAAAAATCCAGCAGCAAACGAAGGAAACAAACGAGTTAAAAACCATGGCGATGTGATTGAACAATCAAATAGAGATCTGAGTGGAATAAATCCAAATGAACACATGAATATTTGGCAGCCTAAATATAAAACATAAAAGATACTTTGAGTGTTTCTCTCCACTTTTCTAATTTTTTAGAAAAGTGGAGTCTTCATTCATATCTTTCTTCCGATCTCCCTTGAAACATTTCAGTTACCTTGAGAATGAACTGTGATTATTTATTCATGTTTTTTGTCATTTTTTTATAGACGCATTGAGTCGCACAGTGGGATTCGTGGTAAATGTACCGACTGGTGGGAAGGTTGCCCAAGATGCCCAAGTAAAATATTTAGATCAAATTATGATGAAAAGTAGTTTGAAAGTGTAAGAACAGTACGCGTAGTGCTGTTTGTGCAAAGAAAAATGTATTGTTAGAGTGAAAGAAAGATTTTCCTGAAGTGATATCATTGGAAAAGATCCAAATCCAAAACATCTGCTGAGCTCTTTTCAACCAAAAAACACTTATTTGAGACAAAAATAGAAATGTATTTATTTGTTTTTTGTGGATCCAGTTAAGTAAGGTGTATTTTTTGTATATTAAACAAAGTTTATTGTATTTTCCTTTGCTTGTATTTTCTTCTTGGTATTGATTGGCCCCTGAATTTATTGCCCCCATTTGTATAACGCATCACTATAAAAAGTATCTTTGGTCTAGTTTCTGGTGAAAATATCTTAGTAAACTTGAAATAACACAAAAGTAACCTAAAGTGACTTTACAGCAAAATATAGGAGCTTGTTTTGAGTCCTTAATGTGATGAAAAAGTAGATTATTTCACTTAAAACACATAAAGAACATCTTAAAATCTGCCAGTGGAACAAGTACCTTTTCATCAGTAAGGAATAATTGACTTGTATGTCTTGTTGTGAGTTAAAATAAGACAAAACCAAGATATAGATTTTTATATAGATAAAGATTTTGTGTTTGTGAACATGAACCTGTAGTGTTTGAATTCAAAAAGATTCAACTTGAACAGCACCAGTGAACAAATTCCTCTGGTTTTCCTCGTGACGTCGGGGGAAAATGTTTTACTTACAGACAGTATTAACTCCTTTTGTTTTCCTGACGAACATTCACACATGAAGCTCAAGACACCAAGCAGTGCAGATTGCAGGAAAACAACTGATGTCATAGAACATTTAGTGACTTTAAAAACATAAACACCCTGGATAAAAATTCCTTAAGCGCTTGTCGGAACTGGAAAACCAATCTCCGTCTGTGCTGCATGCCGCATTCGCCCCAGGACTTGGACGGAGTGGGAGTTCTGACTTAATGCTGTGAAATTTGGCAAACGCTCACCCTGGGCACTTTTAAGTGACTGACTGCAGTAAGAGCCACTTCCAGAGATCCATGCAGCGACTGTAACTTCCCAAGCTGCAAGGGGGAGGACTTCCTAATGTGAGCCCTGCTTGTTAAAGAAAACTGGGGGCTTGTTGAAGAAGAAGAAGAAAAAAACGTTGACTCTATACACCAACCGCCCTCCTTAGAATCCATTCGATTGGTTAACCAATTTCTCAGCTAAATAAATGTTGCATTTTTAAGTAGTGATTGAGATGATTGGGAATATGCACTTATATGTGCAATAAAGCAGGCAAACACAAATGAAAATGATGCTCATAAACAAAAGGAGTCTCCCTTAGACGTTATTTATGTCTTCCTGTCTAAGCTGAAGTCAATTTTCTCCATTTAGTCCAAACAAACCCAACAGCGGTGAGCTTTCTGCTGACAGGCAGGGAAGCAGTTTTCATGCCAAGTCTTGTCCCCCTGCTGCAGTGTAAATGGATGTAAATCAAATTCTTTCAAGTATTCCTCTTGGGGGGGAAATGACAGCTACACAGATGCCAGCATTGTTATTTATATGTTTTTGTTCACAGTGCGTGGAAACTGAGGTGAGAAGAGGTGAAATCACACCGCAACAGGCTCGCAAATCACAGGTTACACATTTAAAAACTTCAAATATAAATAAAAAAAAACCTCAACTTTGATCCTTTAAAGCTATAAAAGTTGCAAATAAATGAGTACTTACTTAAGAAAATCACGATGGGGAGATGCTTCCTCCTAAAATCCATGACTTTCCTGGATGCAGCGAGCGGAGCTTCTGCTTCATTTACTCCCGCATCAACGCGTGGCTCTGACCGCCTGGACGCGGACACATGCGCGCTGCTCCGGCCGGACTGTGGAGTTATTTCTCCAAGTTGCGCACTGTTGTTGCCTTTACTCACTCCAGTGATGCTGATGCTGCTGCTGCTGCAGCTCCCAGTGACGACAGAGCCCCAAACCCTCCCCCTCTTGCTTCTGCCTCCGTCAGTTCACCTCCTGCGTTTTAAAGGTTTGATGGCAGGATGTGAGTTCTTGGTCTCTGAAGAAAGATCATAAAACTAATCTCAGTTAATGAGGAGATAATCTAGGAACAAACCGGAAGGTTGATAATAAAAGCGTCTGCTTTATTTTGACTATAATTAGAGTAGCTTGAAAGCACAATTGCGTTTTTATGAGGCTAAATTTGGCTTTTAAGGCTGTTAATGGGAATGTGATGTAAAGCTGTCGGTTGGCCAGGGGCGGTTCTGGGCTGAATGGTTCTTGATGTGGCACCATGAATGGCCCCCACTCCCTTCAAACCACGGTTGGTAGAAACTAGTTACATTTAGTCATAGTCACAGCATTAGTTTCATCGAAAAGAAAAAAATAATAGAAAATCTATTTTATTTTTCTGATCAATTATTTTCATTTTGGCTTTTGAAATACCCAAAATTTCTACATAAATTTATATTTTGTTCAGAGTGATGATGTAGTTTTTAAATATTAAATAACTGATGTTTTGATTCTTGGTCGGCTACTTTTTTATTTTTATTTTTTACTTTTGTTAACTTGAGTTAAAATAATGCCTTGAGCCGGAAAAGGGTAGAGTGCCTTCTCTGGCTCGAGGGCGATGTCCTGCCCCAAGTGGAGAAGTTTAAGTATCTCGGGATCTTGTTCACAAATGAGGGAAGAAGGAAGCGGGAGATCGACAGGCGGATTGGCGCAGCGTCTGCCGTGAAGCGGCGCTGTACCGGTCCGATGTGGTGAAGAGGGAGCTGAGTCAAAAAGCGAAGCTCTTGATTTACCGGTCGATCTACGTTCCTACTCTCATCTATGGTCATGAGCTTTGGGTCATGACCGAAAGAACGAGATCTCGGATACAAGCGGCCGAAATGGGTTTCCTCCGTAGGGTGGCTGGGCTCTCCCTTAGAGATAGGGTGAGAAGCTC
>CAEGAD010102018.1:0-52811 GCA_903067055.1 Poeciliopsis paucimaculata
TCATAAATTTCACAACTTAATTGTTTTTAAAATTATTTTTAATTTTTTGTATGTTTGACATCCATGTATCACACTAATTTCCTTTTTTTTTTTTTTTTTTTTTTTTTTTCCAATACAGCCCTCGAAAAATGTTTTCTTTGGAATTATAGGCTATCTTTTCGGCTTGCAGGAGCTGTCAGGTGGCTCAATTGCTTTCAGGTGGCAACTCAGCTTTCACATCTCGTCCTTTTTTCAATAAAACATGCAAAAGCTCATAGTTACTGGAAACAAATTAGGTAGGACAGAGCAGACTATTACCTAATGCCCAACCTGCCATTTAGAATATAAGAATACGCAAATTGCAATGTTTGTAATGAGGAGGGCAATAAAACTTAATGGGAGCTAATGTGGTTAAACTGATCAGGGGAACAGAGGTCTCTCTGTAGCCAGGTTAAAATGGCTACTAGGCAGGATAAGGACTTAGGAGGATGAGCATACACACAGAATACACTCGCTCAAGCACACATTGGCAGGTTAATGGCCTATGTCTGCTCTTGTAATCTGATATCATTAGATCGCTACAACCCTTCTCAATTTAAGATTAATGCATAAGCCATGTGGAAGGTCCCCTGTCTTTGATTCTCAACTATTGGGGTTGCACACGCTCAGTGTGTTTGAAGATGTGTGGGCTTTCATGCCTTCTTCACTTAGCGACAGTTAATTAGTTCTTGGTGAGTGTTACCTTTGAGGAGATTGTCTGAAGAAAGATGTTCAAAAGGAAGGGAGGGGTCACTGAGAATGAGATGGGAGGAGAGGGGTCCGAAAGTGCTGCGGTGTAAAAAGTGTGTGATATATATATAGCTACCTTGACGAAAATAAGAGGGATATGAGAGGGATAACGACAAAAAATGGAGGAAGCCAGAGAAGAGATATGGAAAAGTGACAGACAGCAGACAAAGGTGAATTAATTTTTAATCGAGAGGAGAAGTCAGGGTTGCTGACAAGAGAGAGGCAAGATGACGACATCTTTTCACTCACTCACAGAAACACTTCCCATACAAACCTGTGAACATTAGCTTTATTTTTTAGAAAACCAAACACATTTTCACATCCTACTGAAATTAACTGTTCCTATAAAAGGCATTTAACATTTCAAAATTATCTAAATTATTAAATTGTATTTAAAAATGTATATTTTAATCTTTGCAACTTTTCTTTTTCATTTGCATTTAGACTTGTATTTCACAGTTATATTCATTTTCATTTTAGAAGTTGAATATAGTAAAGAACACACAAAGAGATGCACAAGGCTGATGACATTACATTTGACACAGAACTCAGTCATCCGTGCATAAAACTATGTCCACATAGAAAACAGTCAGTGATAACGATGTCTCTGGTCCAAAAGAGTTCAAATCCAGGGTTTGGAGTTCATAATGGGGAGGCCAAAAGCATTTCCAATACAGGCACTATCCAATTTGGAACATCAGGAGAAATGTTTCCACTTCACCTTTTTGTTTCTACAGAACTCATCCCCATTTATTGAATCGGCAGATTTTACAGCAAAGCACTCTGTCTGTCCATTTCTTTGTGTGTTGTCAATAAGTGGTCACACATCCAGTCCAATACATCCAGTTTCATTTAGAAATGTATTCTTAATATTTCTGTTTTTTTTGTCCACAGCTATAAAAAGTGACAGCCATATATATAAGTGCTCTTATGGGTTTAAGGGAGTGACTAAAAAAGCCATTTCTGTGTCAGCAAAGTGCATTTTAAAATAATTTATTAGGCTTCAAAAACAATAGAAATATTTTTTTTTTTTTTTTGCAAAACTTTTATGTCTCATCCCTTTAATAGTTTGAGGGTTTTTGGTTCTAAAATGAAATAATGCATGTCTTTGAAATTAGGATACAGTTTGACTGATTCGTAAGGTTTTAATCAACATTTAATTTGTTTACTTTTTCTTAAATTTCCTAAGATTTGCTGTTTCCTGTATTAGTAAACAGAATTTAATTCAAATGCATGAGATGGAAAATCACTTTAAAAACTATAAAAACTCAGGGCATTGTTGGAATATAGTTTTCCTTCATAAAAATCACACCCAAATCCTCCCTTTAAACTCTAATACTTTAATTCTAATTACTCCAGACAAGCTTCAGTGAGCTGCAGACGGGGAGGGTCTTTATCCCCTGGGTGGGAAAAGCTACAAGCGCAGAAGACAAAGGCAGGCAGGAGCAGAAAAGTTAAGAGTGAAAGGAGGGTTAAGTGCACTTCCACTTTCAGCACTTTTCTGTCGGAAGTTTGCATGCTTAGATTTATAAATGACCGTAGCAGACAAGCACAGAGTGCTATTTAAAAGTTGTGAAGCCTTTTTCATTTGGCAAGACATGGCAGCAAAGTACATCAATCAAAAATATAAATGACACAAGGTTATAAGTAAACTGAGATGAAAAAAAAAGAACTCTAATAGGTTTTTTCTAATTATAATTAGAAGACAAGTGTAAGAAAAAGAAAAGTGTAAATTATTGTTTAATCTGGCTATCTGGTTTCTGTCCAAAAACTGCAGTTTAGATTAATTGGATACTCTAATCTGTCATTAGGTAGAGTGATGTTCAGGCCTGTTTGTGTGTTTTTGTCTTCTGTCCCTGTGTTGGTTCTGCTGATCTCTCCAGGGTATTCTCCTCCTTTTATGTGTTGAGTTTTGCCAGGTACAGAGAAAGGACAGACATGTGCCACAACATCAGCTTTCACAAGACCCTTTAGTGCAAGGATTGGAAACCTTCTTGCGTTTTACATTTTGGCATGTAACCCCACACAAAATTGAACTGAACTGAATTGAAGTAGTTGTTAAGATAGTGCCATCTATCGTCACAGCTATAAATGTGGTTGAAAATGAAAGGTTAAATATGCTTATGGTTGAGAGTTGGCAACTGTTAATCAACTGGGTTAGCACGCTCAACATTTATTTTTGGCGGGCCTAAATAAAGACAAAGCCAACCCTCAACAAAACTGAGAGAATAGCAGTAATTATGACCAGGTTATTAACCTAAAGTGTAGGAAAATACTTATTTTTTATGCCACCATAGATGAAGGTCAGTTTGTTTTTATATGAATAACATTTTCAGCTGCTCTGCATGAACTGTGATTTCCTCATACAGCACCAGCTATTCTGTGACTAAGTTTCTTAGTAAATTAGAAATTATGCAGCTCTGATACTCCAAGCAATTTGAGAAAAATATTACGTTTGATTGTAAAAGTTAGCCTTCAAGTCAGTCATAACAACAATAAAACTAAAAGTCTTAAAAACGGATATGTTAAATGTAGATATTACTTGAAAAACTCTTGTGGTTTACCTAATAAATGTGTTTAGGTACAAGCCGCAGAGTCCTGGCAGAGTCATTGTTTTCTTCTAAATGCTTCATTTTCACCTTAAACAGGCCTATATTGAGATCTATCAAACATCTAAAACAGAATGTAGATGTTGAAAAAAGCTCCACTTCTAAACCACACATGGACCATTCAGACATGGTTCAGGAGTATTTTCACCCAAATATTTCACTTTGATATTTCATTCTGATTATAAAAAAAGTCTCTCAAAGGCATATTCACATTGCAAGATCTCATACCACAAGGTCAACAGCAAACAGAAAGTGGGAACCACATAAAGGAGTTGATGAAGAGGTCTAAGAGTAAACTGGGGTAAAGTGCCTCCAACACTAGGTAATGGCATTGCTGTCAGTCACTGGTTCTGTGATTTTTTTTTTTTCCCACACAGTATTATGAAACATGGATAGCTTGAATGACTGATGGTCAA
Organism: Poeciliopsis paucimaculata; assembly: GCA_903067055.1. Classification (NCBI taxonomy): domain Eukaryota; kingdom Metazoa; phylum Chordata; class Actinopteri; order Cyprinodontiformes; family Poeciliidae; genus Poeciliopsis; species Poeciliopsis paucimaculata. The sequence continues at coordinate 3,794 of CAEGAD010102018.1, forward strand.
AGAACAAAAGTGTAGTGAAAAGTGGCTTGTCTTTGCAGTCATATAACTGAATCATTTTGTGTAAAGCTCTTAATGCAACAGTCTCACTAAATATATATATATATTTTTTTTTTTTGGGTCATATTACTACATATTTTCCTCCAAAATATAAAAACCAAAAGCCCTATTATTTCTATTGTTAATTTTAAATGTGCCCATTGTGAACGATCAAAAACTCCTACACACCGGTGCCTCTAAGGCATTTTTTCCCCATTTGCTTAGAGCACTGCACAACAAAGTAATCTCTTATTGATTCCTACAGTACTGCCCGAGGCCAAATTTTGCTTCAGCCTCTGCAGGGTGTCTCACTCATCTGCACTTTTTAGCTGCTCCATTAAATCCTTTTTTCTGCTTCACTGATGCTGTTTTTGGCATGCACACTTCAAGAGGGCATAGGCATGTCTGCCAAACACAAATAATTCATTAACATCACAGTCATTCTTGGTCATAAAAGTGGAAAGGATGTCAGGGAAAGAATAACACACAGCAGAAATGAATCTGTTTTCCACAGATATTGTTCAGACAGCGGAAGAAGGTGGACAGACGTCATCAGAAATGATGGCAACGCTACCGCTGAAGCTTTCTAACTCAAATAATCTTTTAGATTTCGTTGCATTCTTAACACATTATTCCAAGCATTTCTCAGTGGCGGCAAGTAAAGGATAAACGTCCACTAAATCTCCGACACATTTACAGCTGCGTCCCTTGTGGGCTTGGCAGCAAGATCCTTAACATGATTACCTCCAGGTACTCCCAACTCAGAAAACAGAAAAATACCCCATGGATTCTAATACCACTTTACTGACCCCGCTGGGGTTTTAGTTCAAGTCAGATCTGAACATGGAAACGAAACAGAAAGGATGTCTCATTTTCCCAAGGGAGCTCCTTCTTTTTCTTTCTTCTTTTTGTTATCTCTTTCCACACTGGCTGCTTTCATCCTGCCTCTATTGCTGTGGATACCCACAGCACACAGACACTCACAGAGGAGTCAAAACACGCACAAGAAAAGAAAAAGAAAATATACAAAAAAAAAAAAACAGATGCACTCATTCACACACACATGCACACACAAAGGTGTACACAGACACAGAGGGCCCTATTTCAGGATGCTGTCAGCAGCAGGACAGAGGCTACAGGAAACACAGGATGGATTCTCCTTTGCCTCATTCCATCACACTGTCATGACACCCCTATTTACCTCCTCCATCCATCTCCCTGCTGACTGTCTACCACCTTGGCACGGCTGTCTCTGTGCTTGTATGTGTGTATGATGTGTGTGTGTCGGCACAGTCACAGTGATGGAGTGAGGTGGACACTGCATAGTGTGCACTGTGGTGTGAGAGCACGCTGTGTACCCCATCAGTGTATGACAGTGCTCAGGGTTTCAGTTTAGATGGCTGCACTCATTTCCACAGAAGACTGAGAGTTTTTGTGTCTTAGGTTGGAGTGATAGAGGTGCAGAGGTTTCACAAACATCCTCCCCTAACAATGAGCATTTTAGTGAGTTGAAGGGTTTCCTTGTCAGCTTTTTGATGAGCTTGTTGCTTGATAACTTTCCATGACGATTTTTCCATCGTTTGTCCTCCTGCAAAACTTAGAATCACCACTGCGATTTATTGAGATAAAGGATACGGTCATGGATTTTGATTTCTTTTTGTCTACTGTTTGATTCTGTGTGATCCATCATTGCAAACAGAATAAACATTGAAGGATAATTAAATTAATCACTTCAACATGTAGCAAACAGTCTGGCATGGCACTGACGTACTAGTTTAGTCCTTAAAGCAAAAAAAAAGGCTTTAAGCTTACGCTGCATTTTTGTTACACATGATCAACTTTTAACCAACTCATAATTTAATTGCATTGATTGCAAGGATGCATTTTCTTGTAATCTTTTAAATCGGTCTCCATCAGTAGATTTCCAGGCTTTCTCAAAGCCTTTAAAACATTTTCTTTACCCTACCAGCATTTTCACTCACCTTTTGTCTGGTGCTTCTAACCAGATTATGACATATTGCTAAGTTTTTTGACAGATGAAGAAAGCAGAAAAGTGGGTGACAGGAAGAAAGATGTAAGATCTAAAAACTTAAATGCAGCGAGCGTATGTAAAGGGACAGACAAAGATTCAAGAATAAAACTGAGACATGCATCAGCCATCAGTTATTCATCTTCTATATGTTAAATAATGCAGCTAGTTGTTGATTACAGTCATGGTAAAGTATGGCTTTTATGAGTTACTGTCGTATATTTACTTTTTTTAATAGATTAAGCTAAGAAATAAAATAATTAGAATTATCCTTTATTGTCCCTCGGGGGCGAACATTCAGGTTTACCAGTAGCAAAGTAATAGACAAGGGGAAGCAGATTCCTACATATATATATATGTTTATTTATATACAAAGATGATATAAAAAATCAGTCTGAAGTTTTTAATGTTGATCATTACATCAAGTGATCCTTATCACAGAAAGGAAGCCTGAGAATACTTCAATCTACTTCTCAGGATTACAATTAAAACCAAAACAACGATTAACCAATGGTTTAACTAAAGATTAGAAGAACACGTAATCATTGTTATCAAAAGCTAAGTGCAATATTATCCAATTAATATCCACTCTGCAGTGATTAAATAAAAGAAATAGACAGAGCATACATGACTGATTCTACTTTAACAATAAAAAGTGAAGGAAAAATCTCAAGGTGAGGAATGAACATTCAAACTAGTGTTATTAAAACAGAATAAAGGGTAGCATTCATCAAGAATTTGTCTGTCGGGGTTCAAAACAGGGTTTTGATGAGTGTTTCATATTCTAATTTCTACTTTTGTGAGATTGAGAGAGGAAGGAAAAAGGGCAAATGACAAGATTTGGTTGCCATACTTTCTAACAAACTAAAAAGGCCAATTGATTATTATTTTTGATACAAAATAATAATTAGCCACGACTAATTTCCCAAATTATTTTTCTTTGCGGAATCATGAGATTTGTTCTCATAGATTGCCAAGCCAGATGTAGTTGAGCGACTTCTCACTTTAACAAAAGGAGAGACAAAAGGTAGCACAGAAATTTAGGTTGACTTTGAATATTTGATCATGTTTCTCCAGCATTTTATGTAATATTTAAGCCAGACAGAAAGCAAACTGTTTTCTCTGTCTCTGTCGGACGACTGTGTATGCAGGATGTGGTCTCTCTGTGTCAGCAAGACAACTTGCAAGAAGATAGATATTATAATGGGGTTTCAGCTCACAAACCTGTTTATACACAGATAAATGTGCATTTAGCCATACGAGTCATCATTTATTGCACTGTCAATAAAAATGAAAGTGCATGTATGGCAAAAATAGATTTATGGCCTGACATCAGGGGTCGCTTAATGATGAGCTGAATAGAGATATGTATCATACTATCATGTTGCAGTGTTAAAACCAACCCTTTAAAAAGCTTTCCACCGCCAATAAAACATCAATGTCTTGTAGAATAATGATGCTCGCTTCTCTACAAAGGTCTACAGATGTATTTTAAGCTGAACCTTATTCTGTTGAGATAAGTAATGTGTTAAACTTATGAGCCAAAACTTCAGAAAGTAAATACAGTTTCACCTTTTCTGGCCTTACCAGATTGCACTATCACCACTGGCAAATGGTCAATCATTTAGAGGAGCAGAAAAATCAACCTCTGTCCTCTGCCGATTTACTGCAGACTGTTTTATCCTTACATTAAAACCATAACACATCCTCGTTGAACCTTAGCAAACAGGAACTAAAACTACATCCCCAGTGTATTAAATAAAATATCTACGCAATAGAACAATCAGTTCACTGATTCCTCTTTAAACTTTGTGATTATCCTTTCTCTTACACATCCTTTCAGTATTTCCTTTTTGTAGGGGCATGTAAGCTTCAATCAAATTCTGACGATATGTGTGTTTGTCAGGAGAAACATTTGGACATTTAATTTGAGAGGTTTTTCTATGCCAGCCCCTTTTTTGTGCTGCACATGTAAAAGCTGTCGCTCGACGTCAATCAATTAAACTTTATTTACAGAGAGCTTTCCATACAAATCCACGTAACACAAAGTTGAAAACAATCGGATAGGAAAGGAAATCTTGGACACAATGTGTACCATTGTTTTATAAAGCAGGTTGTTGTACAAGTTGCTGTGGTTTTAATTACTGTTGACAATTGTAACAGTAATTACAACTTACTGGGTTTATAATATTTAGCGTAAAGCAAAGGAGGTCTCCTGCTCTCCTATTTCTAGGAACTGTGTGTAATTGCAGAAGAAAAACTAAATTTCACACAAATGTTCTCCTTTATTAAGAACAAATAAATGTTAACACTTTTCCATTAAGAGAAAAGAGAAATCTTTTTTTTTTTTTTTTTAATCTTTAATCCATGTTATAAAGTTATTCCCTCTTCAAGAACATAGAGTGTTGCTTTGATTCTTTCATGCATTTTTTTAGAAATTTCTTGCACTCCCATGTCAGGAAGAATTTGTGAAGGACTTTGGTGGACTGTTTTTTGAATTTGCTGTTTAAATAACTTATAGATAAATTTTATATTGGCATAAAATAACTAAATATTATCAAAGGTAAATAATCAACAATCAAGATGTGACATTGTTTTACAACAGAAATAATACTATAGGTTAATTAATGTTAAATACAAACAGAAGTAGATTATTTTGCAACAATTTTTAACACAATTACTTTTGTCCCAAGGTTGTTATACTGTCTACCCCAACGTTATTATGTTTAAACGTCTAAAGTGATTCACAATAAGACAAGGCAAATCTCTAGGGGAAAATTGTAGAGCAGTATTCTAGAAGGATGAATTATGCTATTTTTACTGGCATGTTTTGTTAAGAAACATTAGTGTTACCATAAACCCTTTTAATACATGAGGCAGTATGAAGTCTCTGCGATGACTTTATCGTTTTGTCCTTGCCTTTTTTGACTCCTCATTGCCACGAGCATCCTTTCAACTTAAATTAACTTCCTCATAACGCCCTATGGCTCAGGGAGGTTAATTGGTGTCACCAATGCAATGCATCGACACAAATTAAATCCATGCTCAAGAATGAAAAAAAAAAGTATACTGAAGCTACTTCGCTGCTGTCCACACTCGAAGCCATCTACGATCAACAAGGTATTCATGTTTGCACTTGCTGGAAGCTGGAAGAAAGATAACATCTTCCTCAATGTGATTAAAATTCTTGTGTAAATTACATCAGGACGACACAACTATACTTTTCATTAAATCTATGCCTTCCTAATTTACCTCAATGCTTTGAGAAGGTAATCAGTTTACAGAGCACAGCCGCTGCAAAGTGAAGCATGAATAGAGCTCGACATGTACTGATTAATATCATCGTTCTCTACTGGTTAACACACTGAGAAACCACTTCAGATTTGCAGCAGTCTACGCTTGAAAATTAAGTCTGCTCAATGGCTTCAACATTAATTATTAAATAATCACTGCCACGTGATGTTCAAACACCTCAAGGACATGAACATGAATTTGTGAGAAGTGGTTGTAAAGTGGTGGAATCCCTGCCAGGAGTTCATCTGACTGTATTTGATGCACAAACAGCTTGTTTTACTCACACCCTGCCCCTTATCATACCTAACAACAGCAGGGTGACAAACTGTAATTCATATGTAAAATCATACCTGCAAGTACATCCACATGCAGAGGGTGCTGTTGTACACGCACGCATGCAGATAGATGGGATTCACATGGACTGGACACAAATATTACTTTCCATCTGCAGATGTTGGCGGTTTTGGTGAGTGTCATTGACAGTCTCCTGATGGGCAAGCATCTTCTTTCCAGACAGCCTATGTTTCTGTACTGTCTCGCAACAGCACCAGAAACCTCCTAACCATAATACGCAATCCACACCTGGAAAAATAATACCCACTTAACTCAGTCAAACAGACACATACAATGAAAAGACAGGAACAATCAAACTTATACTTTACAGCTTTTAAACCAAAATTGTGACTTTAGAATTGGCAAGGTCAGAAAACATTATTTGATGACATAGACCCAACCAGAAGAAGAGACAAAACCCAGGAGCCGAGAATTAGCATGCTGCCCATCCCCACCACAAAAGCTGCCCCAGATGCTGAGGAGCATCCGTCGGGAGGCCGCTTACCACCCCTAAGCACTTTGCTTAGGGGTGGTAGTTATTTTCAGAAGCAATAATTAGGGTCTGAGTGTCAAGATTTCCCTTCGCCCCTTCAAAAAACATTCAGCTTGACAACTATTAAAGGCCATTAAATCAGCTTGGAGAGCTTATTAATTTTACTGCTCGGACACATTTAAACTGAAATATGCATAACTTAAGGAGAAGGAGAGATGGAAGAAGAAAATAGAGAAGTAGAGTCAAATGTCAGAAAGATTTACTGACCCCAAGGCTGCAGAAAGCAGCAAAGGGGAAAGGACATGGCATACACAGGTGAAAAAGAGCAAAGGCAGAATGGCTTTTATATATGTATTTATGGTCAATGTCAAAAAAAGGGCATACATGAATATATGTATGTTTTTCTGCTACTAGAAACAAAATACTTCCCAAATATTCTAATTACGCTCTATCTATGTCACTCAAAGATCATTCATATAGCTACATATAGGGTGTTCATTGCTTTCATTCAGGGGTCCAGCATGAAAGCACAAGAATAAAAATCTAAAACAAGCATCCAGTTATTACAAGAAAATCAACAACAGCTTTCTGAAAATGTTACTGAAATTTAAGCCCCTTGACTCTCAACATCTTGGTCTCCATCCTGGTTAAAGTAGATTACTATGTGCCCTCTCTCCAATGATGCTGAAGTACTGGTTTTCTTTCTACTTTTAGCATGATGTTTGTGTTACAAGGAACCAACCAAAAGGACACCTATTATTATATATGCTAAGGAATTCCCACAAAAAAAAAAGAAGAAAAAAAAAAAAAAAACAGTATTTGGCAACCGCTACAAAGGGAGACTGGTAAAAAAAAATGCCATGCAGCCGTTGAGACTAATCTGTTCCTCGATGTTTTAATACAAGTGTATTGTTAATTAAAAATTAATTTTAAGGATGTTTGCTGTGGATATTCATATGCTGCCTGAGATGTGTCTTGTTAAGATACCCCTGAAAGAGCTGTGTGATAGATCAACATAATTATGAGGTGTAAGAAATCTGTTCTAAATAAAAATATGAAAATGTGACAAGCATTTGCATCCAGCCTCTCTGAATCAAGGCTTTAACGTCTATAGACAGAAATTTCTTCCCATGCCCACAGTTTTTGGTAAAGTTTCTAAAGCTTCTTAATGGGATTATGCCTGGGCTTTGACTGGGCCATTCTGACACATGCGTATAATTTAATCTCTCGGGTTGTCCTGCTGTGGAGCAACCCTCCATTCCAGTTCCCAGTATTTTACACCCTTGAACAGATTTTCCTGAAGAAAGGAATTTCCTCAGGATGATGCCGTCACCACCAAGTGTGCTACATATGTGCTACTTTGTGTTGCTCTACTACATGAAATCTCAACAAAATGCACTGGAGATTTTGTTTGTACTATTATATGCAGATGTTCAAGGAATAACCTTTTACAAGGTTTCAAATACACGTTGTTTTAAGTTGTGGTTTTACTGGTGTTCTTACCCACAATCTTCTGTTTTTCTTTGTCTCCCTTTTTTAAAGCAGGACTTCAGCAGAGTTGCGGTTCAAAACTTCCTGTGACCACACAGAAATGCCTCGTTGCATAAGTGTGGGGTTTGGGGTGTGTGCATGTGTATCCGTTGGAGAATGAGGATGTGAGGATAATTTAATTACGAACCAGATAGAGCGGGTTACCGAGGTTAATATCCTGCATGCACTCTTCTCCTCTCCGGACACTGTAATTGCTTTAAGCACATTAGGAAGTTTATTGACTGCGATGGCCTTTTAAGACATTACATTTCTGCTTCTTAGTGTCAGACAGGAGTCGTCCAGCTCCGCTCGCTGTCTCTGTCTCCTATTTCTGCCGCAGCTCTCCTCGCCCCGTCACTTTCTTGTTTCTGTGTGCGCCTCCCAGCCTGTGTCTGCTTAATTGAGGCTCTGTTAATATGATGAGATTTGTATAGCGGCTCATCCGCAGAGGCGACGTGTTGAGCTTTGACTGACAGGTGATTAACTCCTCTTAACCCACTGAATCATTTGTCCTCGGTGGAACAGTTGCACTAATGACACCATAAAAGGCTTCTTGATGTGTCAAATTCTTGAGTGCAGCTCCAGAGAGAGAGAGGAAGAGCTTCAACAGCTCGCTCCAAAAACTGTGCATCTCATTCATTTTCTTTTTCTCTTACTTTAAATCCCTCAATGAGGGCCTCCTTATGAGGATGGAGGTGAATGGAAGGAGTTATTAAAAGGTCCTCACCTCCCCCCCTTGGGACCGTTAAAGAGGAATTATATGCAACCAAGTGCACTTACAGGACACGTAAGCGTTATTTCACATTTCTGTTGCAATAAATCCACTTTCCACTACCGTCGTGGCAAGAATGGAAAATTATTTTTAGCCCAGGAAATATTTTTGAGTGCTTTTCATAAGACATCTGCAGGAAGAATTTTATGAAGAGCTTCAGGTGAGGAAAAAAAATAAATAATAAGAAGAAAATTACTGATTGGAGGGGGGAGGGAGCGAGGGATGAGAGGCATGGGGAAAGTCATTGGGAGGAGACGAAAAGCGCAGGAATGCTGTGACAGCTGACAGGGAGCAGAGCCAAGCAATAACTACAGCAGATATAGCCAATGTGAAAAGATAAATGATGTAATATCTGCATGGATCAACGTCGGTGCCTTCTCTCTAAAAGGGGCTCACTCTATAAATTACACAAGAGTTGCTCCAACTCCACATGCAAAAAAACACACACTTTCACACTGAAATACACACCTTCCACAATTAGAAAGAATTAAGATGAATGGCTGTGAAGTTGGAGTATCTGAAGACCACTCTGTAAATGTCTTCCTCCAGCTGTCCGACCCCATCACCACGCAGATGGTAGAGGGAGGCGAGGACGAAATCAATTTGTTAAGATAGCAATATCAGGCTAATGAGAATTCAAGTGGCCTGACTTTCGACATGAATCCCATCGTGTCACTCACATTATGAAACCAAGAGGCCATTAACACAGGGACCAGTATTCTAAAAGAGGAGTCTTTGCTAACAGTTCCACCTTGTGGTAAGTCAAACAATTACACCTGGCAGGTTTATACTCCACTGATAATACAGTAAATAACAAAAGTAGTCGATCCAGAGGAGAAAATATAGCCATTTTAGCCTTTGCATGTATATAACACAATTAGATCTCAGTTTGCACACAGACTGGTGCTTGCATGAATTAACACAATGATTGACACATCAATTATCCATGATTTGGTTTTACTGTATCGGAGGAGGACCATACTTTAAGCCTGATGCCTACACTGAAAATCTACATGCAGTTTAATGGATGACTCATTTTTGAGGCTGTCGCTGAGATTACAACTTATTGTATTCACAGCGTGAACTCCTACATCAGCTGCCAGGACAAGAAAACTGCCAAAAGGAAATAAAGATGCAGCAACAGCTTAGATATGCTTTGTGATTTTGCACAGTACTGTGAAAAATCATGAAGCCACATGATCAAAATACCAAGACAAGTTTGATGTTTCACTTGAGAACAATGTTACGAGTTGATTACGCATTGAAAACAAAGTACACAGCTCAGTAAAAAATATCAGCTACCAATCAGAAGAATAAAAATACATGTTAATTAGTTCTGTGTTGTTTTTACAACAGCGCCTACAAAAGGTATTCACCTCCTTGGATCTATTTTTCCTTTTAGTTTTTAGAAATCAATCATGATCAACAAAATGTGTTTATTTTTGACAAAGTTAACCAGACAAAAACAGAGTTATTCCAAAATAATGACAATTTAAACAAAAACATATGTAACATAAAATAAGTGATTGCATAAATATTTACCTCATTTAAAGGTATAGACCTAATTCAATGGAAGTTGAGCCCATTGTGGTCTCAAAATGAATTAAATGGACTCTGCCTGGGCACAGTGAGTATGTCTCTAGTGACTGTAGTGTAAAGTTACCCATGTTCACTGGCTCATCAGACTTCCTGGTTACATTATGTGAAGACTAAAGAACAGCACAAGCAAATCAAACAAAGTTCAGTTGCATTTTCAACTAGAACTCATGAAAGCCAGCTCTGAGTACAAGCAGGGCACAGAAAGGCACATGTAAATGCAATTGTTGGCAAGCAACCCAAAATGTTCTTTAGAAGCAACATAAAAACCATAACAAACACACAAGTGCATAAACAAAACATTTTATTTCACAGCACTTTGTTGCAACACAAAACATTGTCAGAGTTTCTTTTATTTTTAACCTTACAAATTTTAAGTCTAAACTTAGAACACTTTTAGCTCAGTCTAGAACAAACATACCATTGATCTATATCTAAATAAAGTTTTCATATAGCTTCCACATCAAAGTGACTGCCTGTTGCTGGATAGATCTATATGTGTAAACTACAGAAATGACGGCTGGGTTTCTGCCCGGTCACTTTCACCAACTTCTGCTCCACGTACAATTCACACCTGTCCCGTCTCTGTACACACGCACAGGTGAAACTAGTTTGTTCTCAGGCTTCATACTACCTTGTATTGCAGTTCATTCTAAAACCACCAGGTGTTGCGCTTGAGCAAAACAATTAAAGCTGTCTATAAGCAGAATGTGTTACGCACTCATGTACAGTATGCGGCAGGATGCACCTTGAAGTTGTTTCCAATTAGCAATAATAAAAAGGAAGAAGAAGCAGAACCGTGATATATCTGATTTCTTTTTTTTAATTTAAGCGAGCCTCACTGAACAACAGGAACGAACCTGCTTTCATCTTATCCAACACGTGTTTATTAATAATGGAGGAGAAAACTACTGCAACACTTACAAAGAGCATTAAACTCCTTGAATCGCCTAACAAAACACTGCATTTTTAATGCATTTCAATGTTCTGTTGCTATCTTAAATTGTTGTGAGAAAGTGCCACTTAAATTGTACATATTTGAAGGTAGGATATGTCAAGCTCAAACGGCAAAAGTACATTAGAACACATCCATATTTAATATTTTATGGTACTTTTAATTTTTTTGTCACTAGGAGAATGCTTCCGATTCCGAATGAGGCCAAAATGGGAGGTGACGAGTAGGAAACCTGGACAAAGAGTCTGAACTGCACTAATCTGTGGCGTCAAAAATTATATATCTTTCACTTAATTGTTTTAGACCAGACTTTCTCCAAATGAGGACATTTTCTGCTCAAAAAATTACTGCAAGGTTTTGAAGCTGCAAAGCAGCATAGTAACCCTAAACCATCACAATACAACTACAATGTTTGACTGTTGAATTATGTTTTTTTTCTAAAATGCTACTACCATCAGATGTAACAGGGAGCTTCCCAAAAGATCAATTTTTAACTCTTAACCTTGAGGATCATCAAGATTTTTTTTCTCCTTAATCTTAAGCTCTTTTTAAAATCAGTTTTGGTTTTTCCCTCCTGTAGATGCTATTTTGCCGAGACTCTGTCTTGGTATTGGAATAATGGCCTTAGTCCAGGCAAGTGAGATCTTCAGTGACCTCCAGGATGGGTTGTCAATGTGCTCTCATGGTGATTTCGGCAGGCTAGCACTTCTGTGATGGTCCATCCCGGTTTCATTCTTTCTCTATTTGTGAATAATGGATCACTGAATTCCATAAACCTTAGAAATGACTTTGCAACCCTTTGAAGACTGGTTTCTGAGGTGCTTTTGCCTTCCGGTGTGATGCAGGTGTGTGGGTATGTGAAGCTACTTAACAAGAAAAGAATCTCTTTCATGAAATTTACTTCCTCCAGTAACGGGTAAGTTGCAATGCCAGCCGAGTTGTTCTAATTGAAGAACCGTGTCTTTTTCAGCCTCTGGCTCTCGCGTAAGCAGCGTTTTGTAGTGCACATGCCATGAGCTGCAAGAGCCGCAACCACAACAACAGAACATAGAACCTATAAATTTTACGATACTAATGTTGTCTCCCGGGCTGTGCTGCATGTACTGACCTGACATAGGCTCAAAAAAACTAAAACAAAATGTGAAACAAAGCATAGAGGCTTATAAACACTACAAAGTTTATTCACTCCCAGGTCTAACTTTTTAGATGTGGGCATGAAGTGTTGCTCTGAGGGATCTTTCAGCCTACTCCATGTTGTCATATGGATTGTAGATAAATAACTTCTTTATTCCACAAGTGGGAGAGTATTCAGTCCTGCATCCACCACATGGGTTTAATTTCCTTGTCTTTAAAGTGAAGAAGAGTGTCTCTTGTCTTTGGGATGCTGATTAACCAATTGTTCCTGTTTAAATTAACTGGTTTGTTTTCTTCCATCCATTTGTGCAGCTGTCGTTTGATTTGCGGTGTAGTGCTCTGCATTGTTTGCTCCAAACTGTTCAGCACAATTTGTTCTTGAGTGTTTCATCCTTGGGGTGAACCACCAATTTGTTTTTGATATTGTTGTTAGATGGAAAATTTCCCAGACTGTTAAAAGCTTCAAGCTGTTTTGTTGTTGTTGTTGTTGTTGTTGTTGTTAAAACCATTGTCTGCTGACATGGGTTTACAGCTCATCTGTGTTTGGTTCACATAAGAGTTTAGTCATCTTGAAATTTAAGAGGTTGCGTATTATTTTAATTTTAATTGTTTACACGAGTCTCAACTTTTACAAAACGTGCACAAAGACAGTTTTAGCAGATTTGTCACTGTCAGTTTTTTATATGGATCTTGGGAAGGTCATTTATTCTCAAAAGGTAGCATATCACCTCATACAGACAAAACAAATAGTTTCATCCTGCTCTGCAATATGATTGACAGTGACTCATTTTCTCCTTGAATGCCAGATCCAGTCAGCAAGTAGCTCAGTTACATATAGTCAGTCAGTATAGAGAGTAAAATTAGATTGTCACTTTCATTTGAGAATATTGTTGATTACTTAGAAATGCTAAAAGATGGCAAAGAACCTGAAAACAAAGCAGCAGAAAGGAAACTACTTATTAGTTCCCACTGTATACTATCCAGCACAACGCTGCATCCTTGCAGTGAAAATAAAATGAATGGCCATGTGGTTCAGGCCACAACAAGCTTAAAGACGGAGTGTGTCTCTTAAAGATGATGTCATCAATGACTGAAGGGCCTCCTCTTTCATTTGCAGAAATGAAAGGGGGTGGGTGCGTTCTCTTCTGGGCCATAAAGATAGCTGATGACATGTAGATACTGGACTGTTTGGCTAGACGGAAGGAGCTCCAGGTTATGCTGAGTGAGGTAAAATGCTGATTTAGAGCAAATGTTGTGCAATGATTATTGCAACAAGAGAAATTTCTAAACAGGAACTGCAAACTTTCTGTAACATGAAGACTGTGAAAGTGTGAGAGACAAGAAAGGCTTGAAACAAATGGATTGGTAGCTATTTCAGAGGGTCAGCTCTAAAGGTCCAGCAGCAGCAGGAAGAGAGCGAAAGCAAATTGGATAGCAGAGCGGGCACAAAACAGGCTGACTTCACTCTGCACTATTAATCTCACTGAGGACTGAGTGATTCAGCACCATGGGAAAATCCGGTAAGTGGAGACTGCAGTCTGATGGTTGTAACACAATTTTTTTTTTTTTTTTTCACTGATTCACAACTTTCCAAGACAGAGAAATCACTTGTATGATCTCGACAGTTTGTTGGTGTTGAAGCTTCATCATAATGCAGTACAAAAAATATAGTGAACTGTAAACAAAAATAAATAAATAAAAGCACTAAAAGCTGTTTTTCTCCTCTTAATTTGGCTTTACTTTAATTACTCTGATTCTTGTTAGAGTCCTAGAAAACAATAGCAGAATCTGTTCTTCTGTTTTAGTTTGTGTAAATATTTGAATGCACCTATTGTGTAAGCACCGGGGATTGGGCCAGTGAGTGATAGGCACTGCGTAGCCTTGTGGAGAAGGGGGTGACAGCGGGTTGAGGGGTATGATCTAGCAGACGTTTTCTTACTCACGATATGAGGTCATTCAGTCTCACCATCACAGCTCTGAGGTCATGCATGAGTCTCCTTGTTGTATTGTTATATTCCTGCTGTCATCAGACGTCTAACCGTTCCCCTCTCTGATCTGTCTCCGTCTCTCAGCCTCCAAGCAATTTGCTGAGGAGGTGCTGCAATGCCACAACGAGTACAGGAGGAAGCACCAGGCTCCTCCGCTAAAGCTGAGCAGCAAACTGAGCAGAGATGCTGCTCGGTGAGATACAGCACACACACACACACCCCCCCCCACCACACACACACACAGATTAAATTACAAAGTTAAAGAGAAAAGATTTATTGTTTATCACTCGTCGCCAAAGTTCAAACAAAAATATATTAGATACAAACTTAATGTATCCAACATGTGTTTCCAATTACAAGCGATATCCATAATTCAACTGCAGCTGCATTAAGATGTTCAAATTACAGTGAATTAAACTGCATTTTGGTCGATTTTACTAAGTCAGTAGCACCAAGTAAACTTAGGGACTCTGTATTCTTTTGAGTGAAATGTTTTGCAAGTTCCTCTTTCACAAGAACTAATTCAAATACAAGCCATTTATGTAAAAGAAAAAAAAAAAAACCTCATGTTCACAATTCACCACCTAAATATTCTGGATTAAGTTCAAAACTTTTTTTTGTTGTTTTTTTTTTTCAAAAGTTCAAGATATAATACGGTTAATGAGCCAAAGATTATTCATGCCACTGGCAAATTTAAATATTTCTTTATTGAACCCATAAGTCAGTTTTACAGGGAAGGAGACGGGTACCTCTCAGAAGACAATCAAACAATATGAATAAAATATACATGTTTGTTTGTTTTTTCTTTCTTATTTAATTTGTGGAATTACTGAAATGATAGCAATCAAACTTTTACTATAATTGTTGATCAGCTTTTTATTCTTAACTGCAGGTCATGAACTCATGACCCACAGCATCCAATCCAGCATATAAAGGCTCGCATTTGTAACCTGGACTTTCCTCCTCATTTAGTTCTCTTTTTGTCTTTGCTTACTTCAACTGTCTTTTATAATAACTAATACCTGAAGCGGCTGCTCTCATTGACTTTTCTAAACTACGTCATGATTTAAAAGCTTAACTGACAAGTAGTTCGTTTAGATGTGCCCACTATTAAGGCGCTATACATATTTTTTTGTCTTAAATAAATTCCTGATTCTGCTTCAGCTCAACAGACAACATGTTCAATTGTGTCTCACAAAAAGTTAATTGTCACAGAACCATTTGCAACCTTCTCTGCATCTCTCAAACATAAAAATAGAAAAAAAAAACTTGCTTTATAAAGTTAGTGCTGATTCAAAGAGGTTTGGTATAGACTCAAAGACTAAAGGGAATAAACTAATGTTTAAAGTGAGAGGAGGCATTCATTACAAATATCAAGTCCCCACCATGATAGCAAAGACAGACTTTGTGTGCATAACAGCTGAACTGCACCTGTTCTTTCTCTCACACACACAGAAACACAGAGGAGCCTGTGTTCCTGTATAAGAGACAAACTCAGTTTGTCCTGAGAGTCTCATCCCAACAACTTTTTAGATATCAGGCTGTGAGACCTTTTTTAATCCAAAACCAATAATATTGCACAACTCCATGTCATGTCATTGGGGTAGGAAGATATTGAACTATAGGTGAAGCAACAATCCAGGATTATCTTCATATCTGTCTGATGCATCTATAACCGAAAGTTATAGATGCAAACAAAAACCCCATTTGTTGTTTGTTTCGTTTGATTAAAATAGGTCTTTCTTGTAAATGAGATCCTGGATCGTAATGAGAAACTTCTGTTAATAAAACAAATATATATATATAAAAACAAAGGTACACATTTTTTGGGACATATAAAAAATTGCACAGAACAAGAATGAAAATTGTGAAGTGTTTATACACCACATGTACCACTGCAACACAATTTACTACCAAACATTGCAGAAATAACCCATTAAGCACACATCCTTATTTCTCGCTACGTTAAGACTCATTTGTATGTTTTTTTTTTAAATTTGTGGCACAAAATGTTTGTCACAAAACATTTGTGGCGATGATGTTTTTTGTTACTAAGTTTAATGAACTTTTCTGTTTTTGAAAAGTGCAAAACAAAAAAAAGACTAAATTCTCTTCTTTTTTTTTTTTTTTTTAGTTATGCTGAAAGTCTGGCTAGCACAAGAATCCTGAAGCACAGTGTGGAGTCCAGCAGGGGGAGCTGTGGAGAAAACCTGGCTTGGGCTTCCTATGACCAAACGGGTAAAGATAAATAAAACCTAATTTTTATAACATTGCACATATGTTTAAGCTTTGGAGCATTTCTGGTGACGTTACATCTGTGCATTAGATTATTCTCCCCTTGGTTTAAAAAACAAAAACATGTCAGCAGGATCTGTGAGTAGAACCTAAAGTAAATGCTGTGTTCTGACTGCCAGTTGGTGCAGCTGAACAGCTGGACTCTATTTTCCCTCCACTTCAGACACTCTGACTCACTGCAGAAAAATGTCAGCACAGGACAAATATTGATAAAACAGCCCAGTAATTACTGACAAAAAAGTATCAATATAAGCCCCATGAGAGCAAGAGGAATTTGCTCCAAATGACATTCATTGCATTTTAATGATGCATTATTAATCTGGTTGCCCTTTAGACTGATGATGCTTTTTTTAAAAATTCATTGCTGATTCAGGGAAGGATGTGGCAGATCGCTGGTATGAAGAAGTCAAGCAGTACAACTTCAGCCGCCCTGGATTCTCCTCTGGCACTGGTGAGATTCACACTGTCTAATGTTTTGTCTCATCTCATCTTTTCTTTTCTCTCTCAGTTTGTCAACAGCTTCTTCGCCTGCGATGTCGCTTTGTGTTTACGTGCTGTCACTTTCGCTTTCTCTCACTGTCACACTTGCGCAGGCGTTGGGTTCCTGGTTGTTATTTTTGAGCTAATGTCAGTGTGTGACTTTGTGTCCCTCCAATGGGAAACTGAGGGGAAAGTCGCTGTCATATTTATAGATGACAGACGCACATGACTGCACGAATTCCGACACATGGTCTCCTGCATCTTCAAACACAGTGTGCGGGTTAGTGCGACTTAATAACACAAAGTGGATCACTCTTGGTCACTGCAGTGATTCACAAAGATTCATGTTACATTTCCTGTAAGAGAAAGACAGGATAAGAACTGAAAGAGGGAAGGGAGACTGATTTAGGGCTGAGTGATCCTGGAAAGAAAATTCCCCCTTTTATAAATGTTTGGAGGAGCTTAAGTGCCTGAGAGCACAGCTGCAGCAATTTTCAAACAAAAATGTTTTTCACTCTTGCTGCATGTTCATGTGTTTTTCTTTTGACTTTCTGTGTCACCTTCAGGTCATTTCACTGCAATGGTGTGGAAGAGCAGCAAGAAGCTGGGTGTGGGAAAGGCCACAGCGTCAGATGGCTCTTCCTTTGTCGTGGCCAGATATTTCCCAGCAGGGAATATAACGAACCAGGGACACTTTGAGAATAATGTCCTCCCATCTAAACCTGGTTCCTGAAGAAATATTGATCCCCCTGGACTTTACTCGGGGCCCAAAACCATTTGATTAGATTTAAAGGGGAAAAGCTACCTCCCTTGCAGAGCTCTGGAGGATACAACGGCACAGTGGGCTGGCTAAAAACCCAAACTGCGATACTGTAGAATTTTAAAAGATAAAACACACGCAGACCTCTGCAACTATAAAGATCTTTATAGGGCAGAATGTTCAAATTGCCTAACATTTTTGTAACTGTAGATTTTTGCTGTCTAAACACAATTTTCTCCTAAATTTGTACACTAAAGTAACATTTATGTATTTTTCTCTCCTTTTTGTAAGAGAGAGTTAATGTTGAGAAACGGTCACCGTCATGCTGACATATTACCTGGACATGACAGTACATGTTAGGAATGTTCTTGTTATTGCTCCTTCTTGTTAGAGAAGATAGGGCTTGTGTTGTTTTTCATATTCTAACTTGTTTTTTTACAATAAAGCTGAAAGATTGTCATAACAAAACGCATAGTGAGTTTGTGATAACTCGACATGTCCAGTCAGTTTGGTTTTGACTACACAAATGTTCTATTAATATTTTCAGTCTGTTTTGGTTGTGTATATATATAATTATAAAGCTTTAAAGCAAGCATTGAAATGGCAACAGAAAAGAATAAATGCAGCGCTTTACGAAGGCAATAATGTCCACAAACCTTGTATTTTATTGGAGTTTTATGTATTAGACCAACAAAACTCATGACAAATTAGTGAAATAGAAGAGAAAAGATCAACTTTTATAAACTTTCTTCAAACTAAAATCTGAAAAGTGTGGCACACATTTATATTCAGCCCCATTTACTCTGAGATATCTTAACAAAATGCAGTTAAACAGATTGATAATTCAGTTTGAATTATACCGGCAAACTCAGAGATTTGTTAGAGAACATTAACAGAGATCATAACAAAAGTCTAGGAACATAGCACATGCTATTCAGAAAGATGTGAAGTTTAAGAAAAGTTAGATTATAAACCTTATTTGAACATTTGAGTGACAAGAATGGAAAAGTGGAAAAAACAGAAAATGCAAAGCTACCAAGACATGGTCTAAACTAGTTTCCATGTGCAGCTGCAGGGATGCACTGCTTAGAACCTTTTGTCAAACGTTCTACAAGTCTGACCTTTTGTGGAAGAGTGGCAAGTTAGCAGTTGAAATAAAGTCACAAGTAGGATAGTTTAAAGTTTAGCTACAAGCTATTTAGAGGATACAAGAAATAATGGCTCTCAGCACAAATGAAACCAAAATAAAATGTTTTGGTCCTGCATACAAATAATTTCGGAAGGAAACCAACACTGGATTCACCAAATTCAACTGTAAAACATGGTAGTGGGATTTTTTTCCATCTAAGCTAAATACAGGACAGTTCTGGAAGAAAACCTGTGAAAGGAGGTGAAACATAATTCTGATCTCCAAGTCAGAAAGTGTAAGAAACTCACAGCTCCCCCTTGTGGCCGGATTTCAATATGGCCACTTCTTACACCAGCACTGTGGTGGAAATATTTATACAAGACACACTTCTAAGAGTAGGTCTAAAATGAATCTTACATGTAGCGCCTTCAATTCTAAACTGAAGACATTAAAAGTGGTGTTTGCCAATGGAAAGTAAAACTTAAAATGATATTTATGGTACTGTGAACTATCTATTTGGGCTCTGCTGTGCTGAAATCCTGACTTCTTAACTGTAACGCTGTTTCCATCAAACCCAGCTCCAAGTTCAGACTTCAGATTGTAGTATGTTCAAATCAAAAGCTACTGCAAGAATTAGTACCAAAACGTGAATAAACAATCTGGTTAAGCTGGTTGAGGCATGTCCCATTTCGGCTTGAATCGTAATGAATGAAGAGCATTAACTCAGAGGCCCGAATCTATATGCACACCACACTTTTCAGGTTTAGGCTTGGAAAGAAATTTTAAGCCAAATATCCTTTCCATTCCTTTTTATAGTTGCACAATACTTAGTCCATCACATAAAAACCCCACAAAATACATTGTTTTGCGGTTCAAACGTGACAAAATACTGACTGCAAAGCACCAATTTTCCTAAATGTGGGTCGGTTTTTAGTCGCTTCATAGTAATCATCCTCAGTATTTTGTCAGAGTCCACACTGGAACTTGTCTTAGACTTTATTTAGCAGACTGGGGATGCAACATACAGCAGCAGCGATACAGAAGAGTACGCAGTATTTAGGCTTTATAGGTAGGAACACGGGAGCCGGGAATCAAATTGTCCTCAGTGCTACCTCACATGGTCAGCTCCTATGAGGAAAAATAAAGAACAAAAATTGAAACAAGGCAGAGAAACAAGAAAATCAAGAAAGACATATGCCATTGAACTGAACATTAGCCATTGCTGCCATCTAGTGGACATAGAACTTAACAACAAAGCAGTTTCTCAGCTACAACTCTGGGTTTAAACTAATTTGGTTCCATTTTCTCCTATCAACCTTCTCCCTTTTCCCCTCTGCTCTCTGACTATGACTCATTGTTTTGATTAGCATTTGCCCGCCCCCTCCCAGCCGGCTCCTCCTTCCTCCATCCCTCCTTTGTCCTTACCATGATAGCATTCACAATGTCGTTCTTGTTGTGTTTGAGTGCGCGGATGGCCTTGGCTCGTGACACATTGGCCTGAGCCATCACCAGTTCGATGTCTCTCTGCTCCAGACCTCCATCGTCCAACTGATGTGCAGAAAGGAACAAAGCAAGCAATGTTGCATTCAAGATTCAGTGAAACATCCCTGCCAGTTTGACAAGACTCGTTTTATTTACCTCTTCCTCCTCCTCTTCACTCTCCTCCTTGATTGTTAGACTTGGTGGGACAGGTGGGGCTAATGGAGAGGGGGAAACAGGCACCTTGAATTTCTCTGCTGCTGCTTTATGAGCCTGCTGAGATAAGTCCTCAATCTGCAGAAAAACAATTGAAGGGAATAGTTAGAAGGTGGAAATATAAAGATGATTTTACGATCAAGACACAAAAGATTTACCTTTGCTTCTCCAAATACAATATAAATGTCTGACATCGGACTTTTGAAAACATCTGGTCTGGTGATGACAAACAAGATACTCTTGGACTTCCTGATAGTTATTCTGGTCACACCATGGACTGGCTTCAGACCCAGTTTAGACATCGCCTGCAGACAGAGTTTCAGGGTTGGGAACTGAAATAACTACTGGTTTTACTTAAACTTACATCTTGAATCAAAATAAAAAACAAAAACAGTTAGCTGCATCATATACTGTAGATCTTCAAAGTGCATGCATCCCTGTATAATTGGCAGGTGTTGGTGATCTAAAAACTTTGATGATCAATTTCTCACTTGACCAGCAACCTGTGCAATTTGACTTAAAAACAAATTTATTAGGAAGAAATATAAAGCTTTTATTAAAGCGCTGGATCAATGTGGACAGCTTTACACACCTAAAAATCAATAGTGTAAAAATTACCCTGATGAATGTGTTGATGAATGACAATCGGCAGAAAAAAAGCAACACTGTCAAATGAATGTTACATGTCGTGAAACTTGGAGGTAGTATCATGTTCTGGGGTTGTATGTCTTAAATTGAACAATTTTTAAATTGAACAAAATTTTTGTCAACATGAGTGCAATAATAAACAGATCCAAAAACCAGACAGTTTTGATGCAAAACCTTCCATCTGAAGATGGATTTCATTGTTCAGCGTCACAGTCAGCCCAAATATATTACAAAATCAACAACCACAAGTTTTCACCAGAGGAATTTATGGCTCCAAGAATAGAACTAAAAAATATCTGGAGTCGCCCAAAGAGGACTGTGGACAATAGATCTGACAGATTTGGAAAACCTTTTAAAAGTACCTTAGAGAGGGAACATATGAAGAAGTGGCACGCTGAGAGTTTCCTGCTTCATTTGACTTCATGACACAATTATAATGAGTAAATAATTTTTGTGAGGGCAAAATGCAGTTTAAGGTAAACTTTATAAGCTCTGAACTACTAATACGCATCCGATCCTAGTGCGCAATATTGTTAAAATAATGTGAAAACTGAGGCGATAACATATTTTTGTCTCTGTTAAAACATTTGATCACAACTTTACACACATCTATACAAGCATCACTCTGACCTTGCGTGCTTTCTTCTCACTGCGGCTCTGTTTTGGTCTGTTCAATCCATCATCTGCAGCAGAAACACACTGAAAGAAAAAAAAAAAATCAGTAATGTTTACTTTTCAAAATCTTAGAAAGCTTTTGAGTTTTGATAAATAGTTTCATTATAAAATGTTAGATTTGTTAATACAGCAAGAAAAAACTATTGTTTTTATTTTGAGCCAATAGGAACTGATTGGCCTTTTTCTTGTAGTAAGAGCTACAAGGAAAAGGTAGCGCTTTGCAAACTGCAATTTTTTTGTTGCAGTTTGCAATCAAAAATAGTCTATATTGAGCTTTCACAGCTAAATCAAACTTCAACACCTTAAGATTTGTAGGACAAGAGCAGGAAAATGTAAGTGCACATTGTGACCTACATTAATTTGATCAGATGTTAGAGGTTTTCCAACTTTGATTTTATGTTTATTATCTTTCAACTTAACACATAGGGAGTATGCAAGCTCATATCTAAACTGTTGCTTTCCATTGGATTTTTAGACAGTTGCTAATTTATAGATGAAGTCCCAGGACAGGCAAATCAAATATTTTTACAGAGCTCCTACACAATCTGGAAGACCTGTAAAAGTCTGAAAAAGTATGGAGTTTGGATCAAATATATTCTACTAATGAAAAATGTTGTACTGACAAACTCTACTAGTAAATTTCTTCGTTGCGCTACCATCTCCTCCCTGGGTTATTGTGGCCCAATCACTATTTCTTGTTATTGTCCATAATCCCACCTCAACCTTCCCTGTTCAAATATCTGCTATAAATTTAAAACTAAATATTTTGTCTTAGAATTTGACGAGAGCATAAAGGATTATGCTAATTTTAGGATCTATGCATAGTTTGGTATATAATGATGAAGCAAATAAATTCAGAATACCATAAATCAGCATTGCCTCACCACAGACACGCAGAATTTATCAGATATTATCAGCGATTTTAACAAAACCATCATTACAAATTTAAACTATTCTAGAATAATGTTATTTATTCTTTAAGAAACCATTTTTCTAACATAATAACAAGGAAGTTATTTTCACTTATAAAGCCTTTAGATGGACTTACGGGTGGTTCTGATGGTCTCAGAGGCTCTAGCTCTTCCAGATCAGGCATCGAACCTTCACTCTCAGATTCATTACAGGAGGCCACAGTGGAACCTAAAGGCAACATGTCCCAGAAAAATATTCTGTCACAGTAGTGCAAACTAGATATATTATGCCAGTCAAACCAAGCTTTATCGGTGCTATGTAATTATTAACATTCAACTAAATTAGCAACAACAAAACCAAAGGCAGACAAAAAATCTGAGTGTACAGCAGAAAACTAAAGGAATTCTGGGTGTCTTTTTATCTCACTTGAGAAAAAGGAAAAATAAGAAAGAAACTCACTATTTTTAACAGATAGATCAATCTCTTCACAAATGTTGAGGTTATGAGAGATTGAACAGCCTGACTGTCTGCCGGTTGGTTGGCGACTAGAGAAGGGTTGGATTTCTCGCTGATCTGCTGGGTCAGACTCAGTTTTCACTGATCCATCTCTGTCTTCCTCAGCTTCCCAAGGCTTAGACGTGTGACCCCGCTGGAGCCGTCCGCCATGGTGCTTTTTGTCTGATTCTTCTTCAGTTGCACTAGCACCTTACAGGGAACAAATTTATTAATATGCATATTCCACAATCAGTTGAACATTTTCTAATTCATATACGTCAGACCAGAGGACGATTTTGTTTCCCTCTTTTCTAAAAAAAGGCTGTCTATAAGTACAGGGCCAAGAACATTTAAGTTTCCAGTGTCTCCACTCACCTCTGGAAATGTCTTGCGTGAACCAAGTACAACCATCCTTCATCTGTTTTTGAGACTGAGTGTTGAAAGTAGACTCTGAATTTTGATGAGATGACGATTCTGGAACATATACTGAATTTAGATTCCCAGTTTCTTGGGTGGCTTGGGACAAGACTACTGGCATGACAGTGGGCAATTTGGATGAAGAAACACTTTTAGATGATGGTGTTGAAAAGACATCAGTGACCTCTGGGGGGCTGTTGTTGGAGGAAATTTCAGAACCAGCAGACTTAGGTGTCATAGACTGTAAAGATTCCTGTTGCGTGGAAAGAACAGGTTGGGATTCCTGGACGGGTGTGGAAAGGCCATCCATTGACTCTGTTGAGGCACAAGGTAGGGAGGAAGAGGGGGATCTCATAGCCTGAGCATATGAGATATTTTTCTGAGGTTTGCAGGGGCCTGTATCTATGTTATCATTAAGGTCCACAGTAATTTGTGTCTGACTATCAGCTAATGGTCTGTTATCAAGTACTTCTTGTTTCTGCTGTAAATCTTGGTCCGTTGCCATAATTGGACTGAGGTTATCTCTTATACGTCTGTTTAAATTACATTGTTCTTGTCCTAAAACTTTTCCATCAGGACTGCCATGATTATGCCTCTCCATCTGTGCAACAGATTCAACTTTGTCTAGTCCAGATGTCCTCTGCTGAAAGTCAGAGGATGAAAAGTTGTTAGCATTGTAGTCTCTCTTTGTTTTAGTAATGTTTGTAACCCAGTCTGCGTATCCATCTCCTGAAATGTTTGGTAGAGCAGGAGCTTTCTTTGGTTCTTGAACAGACTCAGGGCTAAAGTCATTAAGACCACCCGTCTGAGATGCCCTATTTCTATTCTGCTTCCTTTTCTTCCCTTTTGTAGAGGCAGCGTGGGTATCTGTGCAAGGTCCAACCTTTTGTGTGAGCCTCTCAAAGGGATCTGAGTCATTCAGTGCAGAAGAGGACCTATTTTGACTTTCATCCACCTTATTTTTTTCATCACTCCTTTGTTTTTGTTTGACCTCGACCCCTTCCTCCCCTGCATTACAAACAACACCATGCTTTCCTAAAAAGGCCTCTTTAGGCTTTGGTTCATTCGTACTTCTGATAATTTCAGCACTGACATCACTTTTGTTTTGGTTGTGTCGCTGATGTTGTGACATCTCTGTGCCGTCTTTACAGGTGCTTCTCAGTCTGGCGATGTTAGATGTGCATTTTGCAGGGAAAGACCCAAACGATCCCTCTGGCAAAGAAAATGCATTACTCCCTACAGAGATTGTCTGACACTGTGTAGTAGAATCACATCTTGACTCAACTTTACATGGTGAATCAGGGTTTTTGGGTTTTGCAGCTCCATTAGGCTGAGTGTCAGATGAAGCAATACAAATGCTATCTTTGAATAATAGTGTTTGTTTTGTGTCTGGTGCTTGGTTTATGTGATCCTCTGTTGGTTTCTGTTCTTTAGGAGTTCTGTCAGAAGTCTCAAGAGGCACCTCTTCAAGTGGAATATTAGACACAGAGTCTTTAATAATGACACTGACGCTCTGGTGTCTCATTTCATCTGACAGAGCATTCAGACTCCCATACATGCCTTCATTCAAGCACGCAAAGTCAGTCGAACTCTTCCAGTTGTCTTGCATTTGTGTTTCCTTGTTATTGTTATCATTGTCTGGATTCAAATTACTTATGTCCTCTGGAAACCTGACACTTCCGTCCTCTCCTCCCCCTGCTTCTGAAATCTCTTCAATAGATTTCCAGTGAGCGAGGTTGGACTCAGAGATCCCCTCTTCAACCAATTCTTTATCCATTATTTGGTCATTCTTTCCACTCTGACTGTTGTTGTCTTCCTCATCCAGAATAGAACTGAGAACATTGTCATAGTTTTCACACAGTTCGCTGCTCATATTAGAAACCAAAGCTGTCTCTGTCCTTTGGCCTTCTGTATCACACATTAGAAGACTCTCTGCCTCTAATTCATACCTCTTACCCAGGGACAAAGACAGTGATTCACCTGCTCCCCACACACCAAACTCAGACCCTGACCCAAATCCCAGGCCAAGCCCCAAACCCATCCTGGCATCACTCCATGCCCCAGATTCAGAGACCATGTCTCTGCTTGTATCTGTTTCTGAATTTTCTCTTTTGGGAGATATTGCAAGGGGGGAGTGTAAGGATCCAACAGCTCCTAGTATCCCGTCATCTGTACCCAAAGTGTTCTCGCTTAGGTTTTCCAGGGAAGAGTCTCTCGGGCAGTGTTCAGGTGTCAGGGTGAAGTTATCACCAAGTTCTGAAATGATTTCTGTGGAAGAAGAAACAGGGATATTACTGGGATTGGAATTTGAATCTTTAGGAGAGGACAGAACAACAACACCCTTATTCAAGTCATTGGTAGGAGTAATAATATTCAGTGGTGGAGAAGAGTCACTTGATTTAGACTCTGCACTTTCAGAATCAGCTGGGGCATACCCAGTACTATGTCCAAGCTTGGTATCAGAGTTGCTGTTAGGACCTGACCGACACACAGATCTCCCTTCTGCCAGCACATCGTATTTACCACAGAAAGACTTTGACAGTGCAACTCTGCTTGCTCCAACAGTTCTTTGACTTTCAGAATGGCCATGACGAGGCTTTATAAGCAATTTGAAAGAGTCCCTTTCAGGTTCTTTTGTCTGCTCAGTTTGATCACAAGGTAGTTTCAAGGCAACAACTTTCATCTTAGGAATTTCCTCAGGTAAATCTTTTGTATTCTCCTCCATAGACGTGGTAGAATGAGAAACATTGATGTAATCAGTTTCAGAAGTGGGTGAAGCAGGAACTGCAGCAAGGGTAGAGAATAGATTAGAACAGGGATTCTCTTGAGGCTCCACAAAAGGGTTTAAAATAGCACCAGTACTTATCTGGCTTTTCCCTTCATTCTCAGTAAGTTGTTCTGAAGTTTGAACTGGTTGCTGGTTATGTGCAGGTTTATCTGAGGTTTTTGTTTCATCTGATTTAATGGCAGATTTGGCATCAGGATCAGATTGGTGTTCAGGGCATATAGGCACTTCCAGGGGTGTTGGTTCTAAGTAGTTACCTTTTGGGTAGGCTACAGAGCTTTTAGACTGATGGGTATATTGAGACTGATCCACTTGTGTGTCCATGTATAGTTGTGTGTTCAAAGAGCCCTGTTCAGCCTCTGGTTGGATTTCAACTGGATTTGAACCATCTGCGGGTAGAGGTTCTAGGGATTGTGCATGCCTCTCAGTGCTGTATAAACGTTCATCTTCCTCCCCGTTATAAGAGGCTGAATCTAAAGAGTCATCTGTGTCATCTTGGAAGCAGAAAGATTCATCCAACCCTTCATTGATTGATGTTTCTGAAAGTGAATGAAGGAAAGAAGCTGAGCTGTCCTCAGCCTCATCTTCCATAGCTTTGCTATCACACACATCGTCATCGTTATCATCATCATCATCATCTTCTTCTTCTTCTAGTCCCTCCTCTTCTTCATCTTCTTCCTCTTCTTCAACAACCTTTACCTCTACTTTAGTTTCCTCGTGTTGCATGTTTGCATCCTCAACTTTATCTTCCCCTTGATCACTATCAGGTGTGGAGTCAGCGATCTGATCATTATAATTGTAATCATCATGATCCTCTTCGTCATCTTCATCATCATCCTCTACATCTGCCTCCTCCTCTCCTGCTGCATATGCATCAACATCCTTCCTTTCATTTCTGTCATTGACATCTATGTCATTTTCTTCTTCTGTGGGGAAGAGGGTGATTTCCATTGAGTCAGCCTTGAAGATTAGGCTAGTGTGAAGGGGAAATGAGATGAGGGAGGCAGGTATCATCCTTTCCTCATCTGGTATGTCATCAGAACATGCAGCTTGCGAGAGTATGAAGGAGTTTGGGCCAAGTCTATCAAAGGCTCCAGGGCAGAAAGCATCCATGGGGCGCAGCGGTGAATCTGGGCTGAAGTTGGAAGACGCCACAGTCATGTTCTCTGTATCAGAGGTCAAGGTGGCGGGGGAAATATCTGGGTTGGCCTCCATCTGCCTATAATGTTCTTCTGATAAACATCCCTCCAGATTTAGTCTCAGGCCTGTCTGCATGTGCCTAGAGTACTCTGTTCTGTCAACAGTGTGCTCCTCTAATGGGTAAAATGAACTTTCTGATTCCCCATCATCATCCTGGGAGTCACTGCTGCTACTGCTTCTTATAGGGAGTGAACTCTCAGTCACCCAGCATGGACGACAAGTTTCCCTGGAAAGCTTGACCTCCTCCCCTTTGAGAGTCTCATCTTCCTCAGGAATCACTGTGTCTGCTATACCTATCTGTGAATTCATAACAAAATCGTTAGGATGGTACAAGCTGAAGTCACCGGCTCGATTGTCCTCTCGTTCTGGGGCTGATCGAACCTTCTCCTCTGCAACCTCATCTCCAATTTCTGACAATGAACTCACAAAGCAAGCAGGCGCCTCTTGCGTTTCTTCTACAAGGAGCAAGTTAGGAGAAGTGGATGGGGAGGTGGAGGATGTATAAGATGATGCCCAACTGCCTCCCTCTGCTGTAATGTAAGAGCCAGATGGAGAAGTGAGAGGGGAACAGAGGTCCTCACTGTCAGATGGAGAACCAGGAGAAAGAGGGGATGCTGGGGAGCCAGGGTAGGAATGATGTTTAAGGTGCGAACAGCGGGTGACCATTTTGATTGGAGTGGATGGAGCGGTGTAGTAAAGTTCTGGGTCAAGAGATGAGGGTATGCCAACTCGTAAGGGGTCAACAGGACAGGCTGGCTCAGTGAAAGACAGAGCAACTGGACAAGACAAATCTGAAAAAGGGAGTGAAGGCACTTCATCTACAGAGAGGGTCTCTTTGTCTTCCTTACTGCCTGTTACTTCGTTGTCAGTGGCGATTGGTTTTGGAGAGGATGGAAAAGTGTTTGTAACTGAGGCCTGTACATGTTGTGTTTCCTGATTCTCTGGATTTTGGGGGATTTGTGATTGGATTTCCTCATTGTAGGTTTCCTGTTTTATTTCTTTAGTCTGCAGTTGAGGACATGGAAAACTTGGGAGATATGGCAAAGGGATGGCCTGAGCTTTGAGCTCAGTGGTGATTTTTTCTTTCATGACTTCTGTTGTTTTGAGTAACGTCTCTTCACCCATCACCACTCTGGTGTCGATAGTCTGTGACCCTGGATAGTCACTTTCCACCTCAGATCCAGTCAGGACCTGTTCATAAGAAATTAAATATAAAACTACAGGTCACAAATGTATTTCACAGCATCCATGCTGTAAAATTAGAAACACTCGTACAGCTTGTACCTTTATTCTTTCCATCTTAACAGAGATGTGGCGGCCACAGGGACCATGACCTCCCAGTTTTCCTGACAGTCTGGCTGGGTTGATGCGATTATCAGACCCTTCAGGCTGTGGTCTTGGAGTACCAGAGGAGCTAGGTTTCACATGAAACACTCGTGGACCAAATGGAGAGGTCGACCCTGGGAGAAGCTTCTGTGGAGTGCTAGGAGAAGGACTCGATCCACTGTCATTTGGTGAGGAACCACTGTCACTTGGAGGGGAGTCTGTGGATGGTTGTCTTACCATGCCTGAAAAAAACAAAGAATTTGAAAAAAACACATTGTTATTAATGGGGAAAACAAAGTTTTAACTAGGACATTTTGAGAAAACCAGGGACTTAGCCTGAAAATTAGAACAAACACAACTTACGGGACTTGGTGTTGGTGAACGATGGATGTTAGTGATGTTTAAGTGTCCTACTCAGATAAAATGTATCCTTCCAGATCAATGATATTATCGGTATGTCTTAAAGTGTCACCAGGATTCAAAAAGTAGTGAGAGGAAATGCCAGGGTGGGTGAAGCAAATTGGATCAGAGACGACTGAGCGAGCAGATTTTCTGAATGTTCATGAACAGAATAAATTTTGAAAATGAAAAATTTAAATAAAGAACCGTGCCGGTTTTGCTACTGCGTATCTTGAAAGATCTTTAGCTGAGAAAGTCTTACATTAAAACAACACACAACAAGAAATTAAAGTCAATTTCCTGACAGTGTTAATTTTCTCTCTTAAGTACGCTATTGCTACAGTGACCTCAATCCTGACATACAGGTGGTTCTGCTCAGTCATAGACACACACACACACACACACACGGGATTTTCTCTGTCAGGAACACATGTCAAA
This sequence comes from Poeciliopsis paucimaculata, assembly GCA_903067055.1. Classification (NCBI taxonomy): domain Eukaryota; kingdom Metazoa; phylum Chordata; class Actinopteri; order Cyprinodontiformes; family Poeciliidae; genus Poeciliopsis; species Poeciliopsis paucimaculata. Next base: position 33,608 of record CAEGAD010102018.1, read on the forward strand.
TCAAATCGACCTCTGTTCTTCAAAAAATATCATCTATTATTTCCCTGGTCTTTTATTTCAGGTATTCCATGCTGTCATCCTTCCCTCCCTGGGATTGTGACAGATGCACACATCAGCCCTTAGCAGTTCTTCCTGATTGTTGCCACGTTACTATGCGAAATGTGTGTTTGTGCTGAGTCATCCCCCAGAGACAGAACTGGTGAAAAAGGTGCACATTACCGGAGGCACAAAACTCGGTGCAACATTTTAATTTACTCTGCAGCCTGATTTCTTACCAATGTTTAGTTGGAAGACGATGGTCCTTAGATGTTTTCTCGTGTTGATACATGCCAATGATTTGATCCTTCTTAAACAAACTAATATCTTTACCACCACCAGGGGATACATCTTTTAACAGTGGTTTAAGAAATGAAAAGCTATTCGTTCCATCAGTTGGGGTTAAATAATGTGTTGCCAGCTGGAAGATAATTGTTCATGCAGTAATTATCAAATTAAAAGAGGTTTATACCAATTTACTTAGCTAAATTCAGGTGGTCACTTTTTTTGGCCAGGTAGTTTTCACTTTTTCGTCAAACACAAATTTCAAAAGTGGATAAGTGAGAACTTAATTTGTCGTAGCTTAAGGTGGAAGGAGACACATAGCAACAACACAATTGTAATAAGTTGTTCATAAAATGGATAAGCAATGTCAAACTTATAGGAAACAAACAGCATTGCAGAAAGAATGCAGCAATGGTTTTGAACTAGAAAGAAGAATATCAGAAGTTGTTCTGCTTCATAAAACACTACAACTGTTTTTTTGTTTTTTTTAAATGTATTATTTTCCCAGGTCTGAAGGAATGCAGTAAACCGTGTTCCAGATTTGCCATATGAAAAGCAGGCCGCAGCACACTGAAGCTGCGTCACATAGGCTGCAGCGCCCCCCCCCCCCGCCCCGCCCCCGCCCCCGCCCCCAAGGGGAGCCTCTATTTCAGCTGCTGCTGAGGTTGTGAGATGAAATGTAGACAGTCCACAAACATCTGAGGCTCCTTTATCTTTTGGATCTTTTGGATGTTGAGGAAAAAAGAAAAAAAAAATCTCTAACCAGGAGAGGAATTTATACAAAGTATATCTATAATAAGAAACAATGCTAGAATGTACCCACTAAGCAGGCAGGAAGCTTCCGTTATTGTCCCACTGAGCCATCATGTGCAGCACATCGTTTGCTTCAAGTTCAAAATGTTAAATAGTCCAAGAACCTGTCGGTGTGAGGTGGTGTTTGTGTGTTGCAGAGTGCGCTGTGGTGCTGCTGTGTCATGTTCCCGTTACGGCTGGGGGAAGGGAGGAACTACTGGGCACTGCTTCACTCTTACAGGCCTCTGAAGCAATGGATGGGTGAATGTAAAGAGATGGTGGAAGGAGGAGGGATGAGGGAGCTTTGGAGTTGGGGCTCTAATATGGATGGAGTAAGGCAATCACACAAAGGTTTTGGAAGACTTTAGCTAGAATTTAGTGGAATATATATTTGATATTTCTGACAAAAGGAGTAAGGTAAGTTGGGAGGATGTTAACACCCTGGAGTTGGAAAGATGGTCAACATGCAGTTTAGTCAGGAGGCAAACATCCATCTAAATAAGATCTTTCTTAAGCTGCACATGTCAGAGATAATCCAGTCCTTTAATAAGTCTTCTCCATCCCCCTTGCAAGCTCTTTCTTCTCATCTGCTGCACTTTCTGCTCCGCACACTCAACATTTCACTTGATTTGTTTCATGCTACTTCCTCGCCGTCTCACGCCAGTCTCTCTCTCTGTGGTTTTATCTCCGAGCTTAATGACCTCATCCGTATCCTCTCCCAGAGCTCCTACCTGGTCCTGGGAGTCCCGTCTCCTCGCTTCCCAGGTCCCGATGCTTGTCGTCGGGGACAGATCTGTGCGTGCTCTCCCCCGGCATGCTTCTCGATGGCTCTGACGCAACAATGTACCATGTAGCTGGAGCAGGCAAGGTGAACAGGGAGAGTGAAGAAGGAGAGAAAGGAGAACAGAGAAAGGGAGGGGAGGGATCTGAGTGCAATTCTGTGCTCAAATCTTCCCTGCAGCACGTGTGTGAGACGGAGCGAGGCAGACAGCGAGAGAGAAAGACTTGAGAGTCAAAGATAAAGGGTGTGTGTGTGTGTGTGTGTGTGTGTGTGTGTGTGTGTGTGTGCTAGGTCCTTTCTGTGGTGCAGCACAGTGATGCTGCTGTGGTGGGTGTGTGTGCTCTAAAGCTTCCTCACGCCACTTATCTGAATATGCGTGTATGTGTGTTGAATCTGAGAGGTAGCTGCAGTATTCTCTCCTGATGCCCAGTTCCTGCTTCCCCCCGCCTCCCACCCTACTGCTCCATCCTTCCTGTAGCTCCCTCCTCCCTGCTCCCCCTCCTTTTTTTTTTTTTTTTTTTTGCTTTTTTTTTTTGCTTCAAGCCAAGCCATGACTGGATCTTAGAAGATGATGTCAGCAGATTTGTGCTAATTCCTCAGTGCTGCCCCCAAGCTTGAAGGAAAGTACCAGTACTGCAAAAACAAGAGATACACAGGTTGGGTGGGGAGGGGTGAGGGGGGGGGGGGGTTTCAGGGAAAGCACAACTGAAGAGGAGAAATGGAAACCAAAACCATAAAACCATAAACTGTCCACAATATGCATGTGAAATTCCCCTCATTAAACCCTGTGCCTTTTGCTCTAACTATGTCCAAAAGGAGAGAAGAGGGAGGACATGTCCTGTTACAGCATAGTGCCCTTCATCTGTAGCATCTAGGATAAACTGATAGTGTGCATGAACATGCCCTGGCACTGAGGTCTCATTTAGTTATAGAAACACAAGGAATTACAAATATGGAGCTTTTTTATCATTGTGTTTTTCTTTTTTAATGATAGTCTTTTTATATGTTTGGTCTATAGTGAACCTTTCCATATCCAACATCACCATGACGATATCAAATCGCAGTTACATGAATTAAAGAGTTAAACATTTCTTCAGATATTCAACTTTGGATTCAGGACACATAGTTTATCTACATAAGCTTCATAGTGTAAACATTTTGTGCTGTAAATATAAACAATTTTTCAGAAAGAAAAATGTTAACATACAGAGCAAATTACAGAAGGATAAAGATAAAAAATGTTTGTATTTATCTTCTTTATCCTTCTTTAACATGCTCTGTAAGTTAACTTTTTTCTTCTCTTATGACAGCTGTTTTGAATAAAGTCCTTCGAAGACGATGCAGAAATTGCAGTTAATTATCCATACCCATTATAGCATGAAGCAAGTATACTTCAGGGTACATCAAATCTAGTCTCGATACAGATCTGTAAATAATCAGCACACCTCCACTTGGTTTTCTCCATTGGATAAAAACAACTAGGTTGAGAGCGATGAAACGTAAAAAGAAGGATGGGGTAGCAGCAGTAAGCCAAAGGAGCTGCAACTGTAGTTTCCATGGCAACCTAAAACTTCCCACGGCCTGAGTGCTTGTTCAGCAGAAGAGACTGACGCTTTTCTGGATGGGATCTAATAGCCTCCATGCTGCACGCATGCCCTGCAAGAAAATAGCTGGAGATTTAAATTGAAACTCTTTTTTTTTTTTGTTTTCCTCTAGCATTCACCTCAGGTTGTCTGTGTCTTGCAGTTCTTTTTGGACATCTGTTATAGGTGAGATTGAATGTATATTTTTAACATTTAGAATTTGTCTTGTCTCATTTATTTTGCAAAAAACTAAGCCTCATTTAAAAAAAAAAACAAAAAGAAGAATGTATTTGCAGAAGACTTGGCTCAGCCTTGGTCTTTCCTGACATTTTGTAGGTCATGCTCCTTTCTCTGCCTCACAGCGTCTGATGTGTGAGCTGCTGCTGTCCATGAGGTTGTGTAAGCAGTTTCAGGGCAGCACAGTTCCTCTCTGAATCTCTTGCCCTTGCCGGCTCTCCAATGCAGTGCTCTCTCACAGACATGCATATTTACTGACGCATTTGCAAAAACATAACTAAGCATTTACCAATAAAGGAAGTTTTCACTTGTTTGAAATATTATCAAGCTGCCAGTGAAGATAGATTTTTCAAATAAATAATGATTGCTATAAAATAAATATTTATTCAGATTCCAATCTGGATTCAAAAATGATACTGAAATAGCAAAATGATATGATTTTGATTGATTCAGCTCCATTTGTCTGCGTACCTCCCAGTTTCATGTAATCCATCATCTGTCAGATGTTAAAAACAGCAGGAAGAATTGTAATAAACTATTTATTCCATCAGATGATGACACACATTGACAGATATAAGTTATTCTGATCGTTACATCCAAATGAGAAGCATTCTTTGACCAAATATTTTCCCTTACTCCAGAGCTTCGGTTGCAACAATCTTCTTGCAGATGTAAGGACAAAGTTCTTGATTAGATTCTATCTCTGTTGTCTTTATTTGCATCTCTCTCCTCATCCTAAATTCTTTACTCGTCGTCACCTTGGAAACAGGGAAAGCCCCACATGTTGCCAGGGGAACGAGAGCAAAAATATGTGATGCTGCTCCGACCCCAGCGTGAACGTGGGTGGAAGTGTGCATTCCCTTTGGGTCTTTCTGGGTTGGGAAAGCTCTGATCGAGCTGAGCTTTGGAAGAGTCGTTTTGATCACTTGGCCATGTCCTCGGCCACAGCTTTCCCCATTTTATCCTTCAGGTACGCCAGTTTCTGCCACTCGGTCTTCAGCTCCAACCACTCATAGTATGGCACCTTAAAAGGAGGATAAAGGAATGTTTTAAAATGAGTTTGCATGTGATATGGTCTTATTTTAACCACATGGTGACAAGTAAGAGAATGCAGTAATTGGAACTAGACAAGAAACAGGGATTAAACAAATGTAGATTTTATCTCAGCTTTTCCACACTTTTTATTTGATATTTGCTTATCAGAAAGTCTTATGTGTTTCGGTCATACCCAGGACGTTTTGCACAACAGCCAAACCTTTTCATAAATTTTTCAACTTTCACAACTATTAATCAAGTCCAACCTTTAACTGAACTTCCTGAGTTCCTCCATAAGCCAACCAGGCTTAAAATAAATGGTGAGTAAATTATTCCATGAAGATGCTTTGGTTTTCTCGACATAATTTTAAAACTAAACCTTTAAAAGTGAAACAAGACAAATGCTAAAACTCTCACTTATTAATATTATGGTTTGGCAAATCAACACCAAGTATTAGGTCTCAGCTGGAGCTTTCCTTATACAAATGTATAACTATTGCTGACAACTCTTTAATCAGAAGATTTGAAAGCCAGTAAGAAGTAGAGCACCACAATATATAAGATCATAATCACAATATTAATGACTGCAATATTGCTGTAACAAAGGGCTGCTTGGATGCAAAATTTGGTTTAATATTATATTCCGAGCACCATGCAGTCACACTTTGCTTGCAGCTAATATGTTTTCCTGATATTGTGCAACCCTTATATCAAGCCATGGCAACCAAGGTTTTAATCAAATTATGTTCCAAGACTTCTGCAATGTTGCTGTTAAGGGAAAAGTTGAAAAAATAATAGTTTCTGGTCTGATCTTCAGCTTTATGGAGCTGTTCCTCATTTACTGCTGTTTTCTGTCAGTTAAAAGGGTATCACTCTATTTCCTTGAAACAAGAGGCAGCAAAACGCACAGACTGTTATTGTGTGGAAATTAAAGGAGACCTGACATTTATAATTCAGCTGTGGTATTTATATCTTGACAAGTAGTTATATAAATTCTTTTTTTTTTTTTTAATTCTAGAGCCCCAATGAGCAAAAAACTGGCAAAAAAATAAAAAAATTCTGTCAAAATCAAGCCACCGAAAATAATTATTTTTAGTAATCTACAATGCATTTGATAATAAGCAACATGTTGGAAATACTTCCCCCAGCGAATTTTATCAAACCGACCTATAGCCGACACCCTGATTTCTCATACATGCAAGTTAAAACATTTTGCAGAACAGCAAAAGACAGAGGCAAACCGGGGAGGTAAGGAGATTGTCCTACATGTGAAAGAGACAGAGCTTGGCTTGGCCTAGATGAGGCAAATCTGTGGCTGTAGCTCTATTTATACCACAGACTGCAGAGGGGCCCACCTGATATGCAGTTCTGGAAAAGCTTTAGCTCCACTGTGTGCATTTTCTCAACCTGTCAGGTGCAGCTGCAGCAAAACTGTTTGCCTTGCTGCTTTATGATGAAATACTCCTTTCACAAGGCAAACACAACTGATCCTTGTCACAAGCAGCTTTAGGGTAGACAAACTGCCACAGGCTCACCATACCTCCACTAGGATGAAACCAGCCAACTGGAGATGCCTCTTCATCATGTCAAAGCGCCCCAGAAGGTCTCTGCTCTTGGAGCCAAAGTTGGGAAATTCCCAACTCAAAAAAGCTAATCTGAAAGAAAAGTGAAAACAACTTCAGGCATATGAAGAAATGGAAAGAGTCCTTTTTCAGTGATTCAGTTATTCTCCTCCATGTCTCACCGCCGTGCCTCTGCAGGTAAATCCTGGGTTCCTCCCCCGCTTGGTAGATGAGGGGCTTTTAGATTTGTCATGTCAACTGGTTTATTGTCACAATCCACAACAATCTCGCCATCTGATTTAAAAAAAGCAGTTTCAAATTATAAAAAAGGCAGTTTGTATGGTTAATAATTTCTACAATTGGACACGTTTATTGGCCCCCCTCTTACCAATTGTCCATCCATACACAGTGTCAACACTGGTGCTGAGGGCCCCCGTATTCCCACCAAACAAACTCTGCAGTGTCTCTCTCAGACTGCTCTGCAGTTTGGATAAGGGCGAGTTAGTAGCTGAGACAGACAGGACACTAAGAGAGGGGACAGCGTCCAAGGAACCGTTATGCTCCAAGAGGAGAGTGGCAGCAATGTGCAGCAGCTTCAGTTTATAGTTCTCCACTCGAGCTGGGCTGCCCTCTACAAAAAAGTTAAACATAAAGACAAAGGTTGATAAATAGCTTAAAAAACAAAAAATGCTTTTGAAGAAGGCTTTAGCAAAAAATTTTTTGAAAAATGTGATAGTGACGATTGGAGCACAAATGTTACAGTGCTATGCTGCCATCTTGTGAGGCAGAGAAGGAATTTGGCGTTCGGCCACCAAAAACAGAGATCTTCACAGCTACTTAGACCAGATCTGACAGACACAAACCTCTCTGTGTGTGATTTAATAAGCTGATTTACTAACACGCGCAGTTTGTGTCAGTGAGAGCCTTCTGGGTGAAAATATGAGCTTTAGGAATGGAAATGTTTAAAAAATATCTATTTTTGCAACATGTGACATTCAGGAGCAGAAGGTAAGCATTTTTCTATCATTTAACCAGACAAATGTTTTTATATTTTGCAACTAATTGCATAATATGCTAGGTGTTTAATAAATAAAAAAAAGGATACAAGTGTATTTCTTTACACGTTTTGTTTTGACAAAAAACTTACTTTACAGTAAGCTAAATAACCCATTAAATATGTGTCTGACACAAAACCAGGTTATTATTATCCTTTGACTTGTTAGAAAAACTTGGCTGCACATGTTCCCCAATTTAATTCCTGTTCTGTGTCATGAAGCTTTAGAGTAATTTATTTCCCTCTCTGGATGCTGGCTTCTACTTCTCCGATTTCAATATTGCCTTTATCTGACTTCCTATCATGTGCTGATCGGAGGTTACAGCTGCAGCTCCTAACATAATGCAATGTGCACCCTGAACATTTTTTGACTAACATCTAAAATGATTTGATGTTCTGAAACATTGCAGTGTGACCAACATGTAAAGAAAATAGGAAATCAGGAACTTTTTCATACTACCATATTGTGTTTTCGTGGCTGTTGTTCCTAGTCGACAAATTATATTTTTACAAAGTAGATAAGATGCTCATAGATTAGTCACCCCTCCAGCCTCGAAGGCAATAATACTTTAATATTCTTGATGACTTCTCCAATACATGGTAACCTAGTTACGCTAATGGAACTGTGCATTTGCCCAGACAGAAAACAAATAGAATAGAATAGAAAGCTGAATAAGTTATTTTCAGAATTAATGTACTCAAATTTATTTTCAAACCTTCAATTAACATCCTGCAGGATGACTGAAAGTGCATGTAGGAAAATTGGATGCTGACTTTTAACTCCACTGTTGCAGCATTTCCAATCCCCTTAAAGGTCTTAATAATCCACCACCCAGGTAAGGAGTTTACCTTGCAGGTTGGTGACATGACTTGTTTGAGTCATAGGGATGAGATAGTCGGGTGTGGCCTGCTGTAATACACACAGGGACCACACCACATCTGTCTGCAGGAAAGGCTCCAGACTCTTGAGAGACTCCTTCAACACAACATGAACCTTTCAAGAAGCAGAGAACACATAGAAGTTGAACCAACTGGGCACAGTCAGCAGATCTGCAGCACTTCGACTCGTTAATACCTTTCTGTAAAACTCCTCTCCTTTGCTGGGCTGGAAGCCAAGCCTGGCAAAAGTCATGAGCAGATTGCAGAGCTGGAGAGTGCTATACTTTTCACTCTTCGCTGTGTAGTGCTGAGGGAAACAAAAAAAACAAAAACAAAACATGACAGTCAGTGAGGAGAAAAAAAAACTGTTGATCTGAGGTCATTGATGAAGCCTTGGATAACTGACCTCAGCAAAGGCTTCAAAAAGAGGAATGTGGAGCCATTTGAGGAAGCCCAACGACTTGGCACAGCGTGTGACATCAGTGGAGCTGAGCTCAGGAACTCTGGGTAACAACTCGCTGGCTATTCGTTGAAATACCTGAGAATGGTTGAAATTCAGCTTTCCTAGAAAGAATGAAACATGAGTTATTGCCATATTTATTCTACTCCAAATTTTAAATCAACATTGAACTTTACAGCTTAATTATTCTTTTTATAACCAATAGAAGCAGCTTCTGTTGGTTTCAGTGGACCTGCATTTCATTTTCAGAGATATTACCGTATGCGAAGGCCAGATCCATTATTAATGGAGTGGTGAACTCAGATGAGGATTTCTGGAGGAGGTGGTAGGACACAGCCCTGAGTAATGGGATGCTTCTGCGGTTCTGAGCTGCCAAAGCTACACAGACTTTCCTGATATCTTCAGCTGAAAAGCTCTCCGAGAGCTCTAATGCCTGCAAAAGATTTGGGTTTTTTTTAAAAAAAAGAGGTCCTTATAATGGTTTATAAGTGAGAATCTTTAGCAACAACATTCAGTGGGATTCAATTTCATGATGGGAGGCCTGCTGGGTAGATAATTGGTATTGAATGGTTCTCAATAACAGTAGCATATTAATAAATTAGAATAATAATAATAAAATTTGATTTATCAATTGCCACTGAACCGTTATCAGCCGCATTTCCTTCCACTTAACTTTCCATTAACATATTTGACTTCTGAATGGGGGGAGATTTACCAACAAGAGCATGCTGGACTAATGTCAAGTGTGCGGTTTTCCTCATGCAAATACCATATAACTTTTTTTATTAAATGTTCCAATTCACTGAGAAAGATATATCAGTTTTACTTCTTTAATTAAATTACCAGAATGTACTTTTCAATTATATTCAAATTAACTGGCATGCCCTTATTAAGTATTTCTACATGGAAATAAAATAGTCGATACCTTATCTTCAAGTCTGTCCACCAAAGCAGGTGCCATGTGCTCCCCTTTGGAGATCAAAGCACTGACAGTTTTAGCATCTGCGATTTCCGTCCAGCGCAGCTCCAGCTGTTTTAGGGCAGAGTTCACTATCGCTACATCTTGGGAGGCTTTCCTCGCCACTCCCCAGTCTATCAGGAAGCCCAGCTGCTTGTAGGAAAGCCTTCGGACTCTCCACAGCACCTCTGTTTGGACAGAACCCAGTACTGGATGGGAAGGGGGAATCTTCATGATCCAGAGGGTCCGTAAAACACTCACCAGATTGCCATTCCACACCAATGACACCTGGAGAAAAAAGATCATATTGATATGAAAGAGGGACTATTACCTAATTAAATGAGAAGTAAGTAGCAGAGGAACCCTTACATCTTTTGATAGAGTACTCATCATATCAACCAGCCTCGAGTCTGTCAGCACTTCATCTTGGTCTCCTGTAAACTTCCCCTTTGTTTTTAGCATCAGCAGAGTCCACTTCATCAGGGAGTTAGCTGCTTGATTACCATTCCCTCCATACTGTTCCCACGCAGACAAAACGTCCTCTGGAGCCAACACTTTCTCTATCATCTCATCCAGATGAGTTCGAACCAGAACATTGTGATATGGCTCATCTTTGGTTGCTGTTCGCTCGCAGAACAATCTCTCAGTGACCCATAGCCAGTTTCTAACCCTTGGTACCTGTACAGGTCCAACTAAGGGTAGATGAAAGCGGACAGCACTGGCAGTCACTGCAGCCTGAGAGGAAGACTTGCAGATTAAGTGGGCACATCTGCCCAGCAGGCGGTTGGCCATTCTCTCAGAGAGGTGAGACTGGAAAGGAAATGTCCTCACAATCCAAAAACACACATTCCACGGTTGATCTGCGAGAAGCAGAGCAGTAGAGTTAAATCTGGATAGTGATAGTAGTGATGTGTTGAGGGAGGTTACCTTGTCAAGATGCCTTTCCCCACCAATTGTGATCTATAATAAACCCTTTGTGCTCCTGAACAGTTTCATTGGTATAGTTTAAGACCTAAATAACATCCTCGACTAACTTCCAGTCATTTTACTGTTGAACATTTGTTGTATCAAATGATAGAATGTGACTAAAACTCCACTTTGTCACGTTTTAAAATGCTATATTAAAATTGTGTCGTTATGAGACATATGGAAAGCTGCCTTAATTGTCTTGATCAATAGACAATTAAGCTCAAAAACTGATTGGCCAATTTATTAAGTCCCCATCTTTGATTAAATGTAAATGTCACCACACAATCACTTGGCAGCAGTTCAATGCATTTAGGCAGATAAATGCTGTGTAGAATGAATCAATGGTAAATAAAGGTGACTTAAGTGTCTACAAACTGGGTGTTTGCATCAGAGAAGCTGGTCTAAGTATTGTAAAAGCCGTTGTTCTACTGGGATCTTAACACCAGCACGTACTGGATTCAAAAAGAAAGGCCAGAACATTAGACAAATCTCCAGTTTTTGTGTGCGAGTTGCATAACCCGCCTTTACTTACCGGAGACTCGCACAATGGAAAAACTATACCGAATTTTGTTTCAATGTCACTGTGACTGTATCCGAAAATGTCTCTTCCAATTTTATTTTTTTTTTTTTTTCCCAAAGCCACCACTGAACATGTTCCCGTCATGTAACGTCAGAACCTGACCTTGTGCGGAAACGAGGAGACGCGCTGAAACAACGCCGGTCGTTTTTTCCTCATCCAGCAGATGAAAAACGATAAAACCTGAACACAGACCGCATCTGAAGAATGCTATAATTACATTCCCACTGATGACTTACCTAAAATAACGGATACTTTTGGAAGAAAACCACTCGCATGATAAAATGTCTGGCCAGCACCAGTCGTCGCAGGGAATTGACGTCAGAGACGCCGTCATGTGACCAGAGGATGCGACTACGATTGGCTAATATTTTTACATACGATTCAAAACTATAAAATATTGTATTGTAAGGAAACAGAAACGATATGTAATTGATATTTTTAATCAAACATCACAGTAAAAATAAAGAACATTTATTAGAAATTCTTACATAGAAACAAACAATCTTTTAGTATTCTACTAAAACATAAAAACATGAGAGAGAGATATCTTACTTAAATGTTGTGTGTCACTAGCAAGTTTTAATTATTTAATTATGAAATCAAAACATTTGTCCTTTAAAAAAAGTAAAGTCACTGTTATAAACTAATAGAATCAAATAAATAAAATATAAAAACATATCTTTGCACTAAATACATTTCTGCATATTGAAATTTGTCTTGCATCTTGAATTGTTTTTATGCAACCTGCCAGATGGCAATCTTGCCATCCCGACGTGCAGAGCCGCTCAGGACATAACGATCCTCAGCAGAACAGAGAGTCTGGATGCTGTCCGAATGGGCCAGTAGCTCTTTAGTCACTGTGAGACTGTCCAAGTCTAGCACCAACACCAGGCTTTTCAGCTGACCGTCACAAAGACCTCCGACTCTGCTCCATCCTCTGCAGCCAACCCAGATCTGGGAATATGAAATGAAGCAGAGCATTAAATAAGTCCACACCAGCAATACCCAACCAGAGCCACTCTGGAATAAATTCAGGCTCTGGGTCAATTTAAGTCATAATTACATGGCAGATTAGTTTTCTCATTTAGTTTGACTAAACAAATCAAAATAAGATAGATTTTCTGATTATTAACATTATATATTAACGCTAAAGGAGTTAGAATTTGGTGAATAAATATCAATTAGATAAGCCAATAAGCCATGTAAACAGACATGTACTCAGAGCTCACCTGGTTTTTGACTCGAATCATACACGTGACTCCTGAAGTGCCTGGCAGAGAAATTCTTTTGGGTGATTGTTTGAGGTTGTCAGTCTGCCAGAGACACAATTCCACCGAGTCAGAGCAGCCTGTCCAAACTTGCCCGCGCTGCAACACACCGAGCTTTTAGTTAGATTTTAGAATGATATGGAAAACATTCTAAAATTTCAATTTGAAAAGTTTGAGCAGCAAATTATCTTGAAGGTTCAATGTTAATCAATGCCACTTGATAATATGTACTATAAACTTGTTAAAGAGACTGCTGTATTAAAGTTTTCAAGTCACCTCTGGAATAACAATAAAGCAGCTGAAGCAACTGGGCATACTCCGTAAGTCATCAGGAAGCACTATCCTCCTCTGTGGAGCGCCACACTTTTTTAGTTCCACAATGCTGTCACCACAACCTGCACATGCAAAAACTCTCAAGTTAAAAAGAAAATACTTAAGTGTCTTTTTGTTGATTGCAAAACACTGCACCTACATAGGTACGATGGCAAACATGCACCAAATCAGATTGAAGTGGCCGACTGAATCAACAGTGTGTACTCACAGCACCAAAGGATGCCGTCATAGAATCGTATGGAGCAGAGACGGTCACAGCTGAGGTAGAACTGGTGCTTCACCTTCAGAGTAGCCGAGTCCCATTGCAGGATTGTCCCCTCACAACTGCAGGAGTAAGCAAGTTGCCTAAAAAATTAAAAACAGAAAGATGAAAAAGTGTTCCAAGTCACTAGTTGCAAAACCACATTTAACTTGCCATTTGAGAAATATTAGTTAGCTGAGAATAATAACATCTTCACCCATTGCTATGTTCTGTGGTGTCAACACAGAGGCCAGTCACTTCATGTCGGTGTTCTGTCAGCAGTTTGTTGCAGGACATACTGTGGGTGTCGATGATGTAAATAACAGAGTCCTGAGAACCCATCCAGACCTGATCATGAACCAGTCCCATCATGCATGTCTGCACAGAGAATAAGATTATGTGGAGATTTGTTTCACCATCCTCAGAAAAATGCTAGCGGAGTAAAAAATACAAGAAATGCCTTTCATATGTTTGTGTACAATGTTACTATTTATCAATGAAGAACCATTATCCTATTAATGTCAGGCACAAGCCGATGAATGCTTAGGACAGTTACTCAAACATACAAAATAAAAAAAATAATCAAAAAACTTCTAAGAACTAAATTCAAAGTGCAAAAACTGGAAATAACTTCAACACATTTTTTATTCAATAAAAACTAAACGGCATAGTGGTTAAGATCCTGTAATATACTTATAGAAACTAAACCTAATTGAAAAACAATGGAAATGTGTGTGAGAGTGAGACGTTCTCTGAAACAATGCTTGGCAATAACATATGTAGCCAATTTTATTAGAAATGCAGTTTATTTCTCCAGAAAGGTGTCACATTTGTAATAAAAAGGCATTTATGGGCAGAGTGGCAAAGTTGAATACATAGATTCTACTACCCACAGAAAACTTGCAAAATCCCATCTGTAAATACCAAACAGCCTTTGATGAATCTTGTGTGATGGTACAGACAACTCTGCTAATAAATACTTGGTCATCAAGTGTACATCTTATGGGATGAAGAGTTGTGGGATGTGCTGGTCATGCCAGAGACCAATACAACCAAACTACCTGACTTCCCAAAACAATACCAGTAAAAAAATAACAGCATCCTCCATCTAGCATGTGACCATCATTAAAATGAGAAGCCAGGTTGTTGTGGCTGTATTCTATTATTCTCCCATGCACAAATGATGCTACCATGTTAAATTATTGAATGACAACATGTCTTGTTAAAACTTCAAACATCCAATCAAGGACTGGCACCAAACAAGAGTCAATAGATTATGTTCTTTGGTATTTGCAGAAGATTTTAAAGGTTAAAATACTGTTTGCAAATACATTTTCTGTTCTGTGTGACACAGTTTGACTGTCACAAAGTAAAGATAATTATGCAGGCTTGCTAATAATACAACATTTATAGCCAAGAAACATTAACTTAACTCTAATTTCCTTACTCAGTTTCTAAGTTTATTAAATTTTCACCAGAAAAAGCAACTTAGCAAATAAACTTAAAACATTTTGTTCTTAGTAAATTAACAAAGCAACAAAGATAAGTGTTTTCTTTTTTTTTACACAAGCTGTGTTTCAAGCAATACTAAAATTCCTACTCACATGATTATGTTATTAATAAGGTTTAGTCACATGTATCTGTATGATATCAGTCTGCTCTCACCACTTGTAACTCTCCCGTCTGAATGCAATCCTGCAGCATTGACCAGCTAGCTGCATCAAATACAACCACTCTGCCGCCACTCAGTGCCACCCACAGCTTGGGGTTCATCACTACAGGAGATTTTTTGTGCCGTAGCTGACCTGAAATTGTAACAAAAAAACATTTAAATTGTAAGTAAAAAGCTGTTCATGATTTTGAAATAGAGCAAAACATCAGATTGTTCAAGAAAAATACATTTTAGTCATGTGCCTTTTTATGTTGTCATACATTATATTAGTTTATACCAGTTTTTTAAGTGTCTGGGAAAGAATCTAGAAACTGAAAAATTAATCTACATTTAAAAGATTTCTATTCATCAACATAGTTAAGCACTCAATATGTACAAATTGACGTTTTGTGGATTTTATAGGACGTTTTGTGTGCTTTGATTTTGTTTCAGTATTTCAAGCCAAACCAATAAACCAAATCTATTTTGCAGTCTTTGCTTTTGACAGGGAGGCCTTCTCTATGTTGTTCTTAAAGTTTATGAACAGCACATGTGAAAACAGTGTGCTTAAATATATTTGTTCATCTTTCAAAGTGAAATGGGCTTGCCAAAATAGAAAAGGAATTTACTATCACGACTTAATACGTCAAATGCTTCAGTATTCTCATGATTAATGAACAGTAGACTGCAGCAACATTTTAACCGGAACAAACCTATTAGGAGTGTGAAGGACATGACAATTTTCTTCTTAGATAACTTTTAAGACATCTAATCACTTCAATATGAAACCTGTGTTTAGAAGACCATGTTTCAGTTTCTTTGATTACATAAAGCAATGTTTTGCCCTGAATTAGATGTAGGGCTTTAACACACCTGATTCAGATGACTGAAATTTAGCAAATGCCTGCTCAGCCATCAGTTGAACTCAGGTGTGCAAAAGCAGAGGAACACCTAAAACACAGTTGCTGAAAGTCAGTCATCAAGGGCTGGTATTCTGCATGTTTTAGTCCTCTCCCTGGTTCAACATCAGTTGCTTCCTCCTTGGCATGTCGAAGCTCTGCAGAGGCCGGCTGACGAGCCATTGTTTCATTTATGTGCGTTGAACCAGTGAGAGACATAAAACATGCAGTCTCCTGGCCCTTGAAGACTGACCTTAAGAACCTCTTACTTGAGGATCAAAGTTGGAGAAAAGTGATTTAAGGGAATTTACATTTTTCTCTCACATGACATCTGAGATACAATGTTCCAGAGCAGACCAGCTTTCTTCACTCGAAGAACTCAGTGTGAACATGTGTCGAGGAAAATGCACACCCATTGCCCAATACATTAGGAAATAAAGTTGCAAATTTCTTTTAGTTAAACAAACAAATACCTGGCGTGTACAGCAGCACACATACAGTCTGAGGTTCTGCCAAGTCCAGAGATGGGTTAATTTTATGCTTTAGAGTCTCTGAGGTAGTATTAGGAACTATCGTATGAACTGGTCAAAGACAAACAAAAATTTATACATTAATTTACACATAACAAATGTACAGTAACATAAAATAGTAATACACAATTGACAAAAACCTATCAAAAAGGTAATTCAATTGTTTAGAGCCAACATCTACCATGTGACAGTTGTAAAAAATAAATGTCACTGCATCCAAAAGTAGAGAAACCAGGTAAGAGAACCAAACCTTCATGTAAGATTTTATCAAAGTAAACCAGCTTTGAAGCTGCAGAGATGGATCTGTGAGGGTTCAGGCAACCAACAACAGCATCCATCAACAAGACATTAGTCAGAGCTTGAGTCATGCACTGCGGGTCCTGAGAAAAGACAAAAAAAAAAAGATGTAAATAAAATAGAAGGTAAATACGTAATTTCCAAACACATTCTGAAAACAGAAGGCAATGTTTAGAGTTTTATTGTTTGTTGTATTGTACTTTATCTTGGTCACCCATCTTGCGCCCAGCCCACATCTCTTTGATGATGAGGTTCCAGAGTTGAGTCTCCATCTTTAGGTTTGCTTCAAATAGTTCAGGACTGCTAAAAATCTTGATCCGAAGACTGAGAATACGGACAAGAAGAAAGGGGGCGGAGGCCATCTTTACCTCCTAAAAAGGATAATAGGATTTACAATAGCAGCAAAGTAGAAACTTTCAGAAAGAGATATCTGAATAAAATATGTTTGACCTGTATGTCTCTGAACTTTGCAATTTCCAGGAAACCCGGCTGTCCCTCTGTGAGCAGAAACAAGCGTTTCTGCGTCATGGCAATTTTTCCAACACCATACGAGGTCTTAACACGTGAGGACAACTTGTAAACACATTCGCCGTCGTCAAGGCGGCTGATGACCTCAGAGAGGAGGTTGACATCTTGTGCTTCGGCCTCCGTCTCCTTCCAGAAGGTGTAAAACATTTTAAAGACTTTTGGGTCCACCTTTGTATGTTGTTCTGCAACAAAGACAATGTTTGTTTTCAGACTAGAATCATAATTAAATCGAACAAAACAATAATAAGAATAATAAAACTCGTATTACCATTTTGAAGATTTTAACTTGTTCCACTTTTAATATCACAAAAGCTTGTTTTATGTTTGCTCTTACAAAACATTCTTGCAACAAAACATTGACTTCAGTGTTAACCGCCATCAGAGTTTTGGTGCATTTTCTTCCATCTAGCTGTGCATGACTGCCTTTTACATCAGAACTAAAAGAGGGAAATAAATCTTTGTCCCACATACAAAGACTCTTTAAGAACTGGGTCATGGGAGGGAACTCAATGTCATCCACTGATGACTTCTAACAATAAACGCACTTGATCTTCTCTCACTCTCAGTGTTGTCTGAAATGCCAATTATCCTCATTTTTCTTTGAAGATGTGGACTGTGCCTCATCTTTCATTTAGTAACAGAGCCGACTGATTTACAAGCCACAAATAACCTATTCTGGAGTTTTTATGGTCTCAAAATAAACATAACAGCAATGTACCATCATACTTAGCTGACAAAGCTGGCGACACTGAAACTGTAAGTTTGATCTCCACATTCCTGACAGCTGAAACAACTCTAGTCAGATTGTTCAATCAGTTAAGCATCACAGAGCTTACTAAATTAATTCTCAGTGCCATTTACTTTTATGAAAGACTTAAACAGCTCTTAATACTTCTGAACAAATCTTAGTTTGTGGCTCAGAATACAAAATAGGGAATTTGTGAATTTCTTACAATAAATATTATTGTAACAATGCTTAATATGCTTGCAAAAGGGTCAGTAAAAGGCTTTGGTCAATTTATCAAAGATGTTGACATAAAGCATCCAGGATTAGAACTGTCCCTTTGATTTTGACAACAGATGGTGATGCACAAGTTTACAGTAAGTCTCTATCAATATCCTAATTAATTGAGTCATCCAGTTAAATGATTAATCATACAGACGAAAGCTACTTGGGTCTAGAGGACTCCTCTTGCCTCATTATTGGGACTTAAGCTATCTGGCAAATAGTCCGATTTGCACAAAATAAACTAGCTGTTTATATGCTTCTTATGAATATTTACTTGAAGAGCTTTTCTAGCTAGGAATGTCAAATTTATTTTACTATTGGTTATTATGATTTGTGCATTGTAGGCTTATTATACTTGGTATTTTATCTCTTACCATCAGTGAGTGCATCAAATAAGCGACTTATTGTGGCCACATCCTTTACAACTCCACATTCCTGAATGCAGCGTACAAACTCGTCCTGATCCAAGGGAGACTGAGGAAGTTTAAACTTCTTGATGTGATTATCTGTCCGAACAGCCGGCTTCTCATTATTTGTTTTTATCTAACAAAGGCAAACAAAATGACTTGTTTCATTCACCCACTGACATCAAGCTGCAACTGTGTATACGAGTTTGCTGACAGACCTTGAAAAGAAGACTCTTAAGCTCAGGTCTCTTTTGGGCTTGCTGCAGCTCATCTTGGTGCAGAGAGTCCACAAGCCATGTGACCAAATGTGTGGGAAAGATTGCCGTGTCGGTCTTGTTGAGACTCTGGAAATCACTCAAAGCATCCAGTCGCCTTGAACATAGCGTGTTGATGAAACCTCGCAAGTAGTAAAATCTGGAGGGACAAAATAGTCGGGAGTCATATTGGTGGGTTAAAATTTTATGTTTAAATCCAAGATCAAGACAATACCTGGCCAGGAGAGAAGAGTTCTCATTTTGGACAGAGAAAATAGCATTTCCCAGCAGTTGGATGAGTTCACTATAATAAGCTTGGACAGAGTGAGAAGACAGAAACACTGGGAACTCTGGGAGTTTAAAAACCTTTACAGGGTCGGGTGATGTTTTCAGCGCTGGAGGAAGAACAGAAGAGAATGTGAGAGAGACGAGAAATTAAACATAAAAGCAAAAAAAAAAAAAAAAAAAAAAAAAAAAAAATTTGGTGAAAAAAATTTAAAAAAATAAAAATAAAAAAAAAATTAAAAATTAAAAAAAAAAAAATGGGAAAAGAGTACTTTTTTTAAAAAAAATGAA